>VWYO01006047.1:774078-800442 GCA_013400275.1 Rhadina sibilatrix
CAAATAATGAAGACAGACACCTACGGGATTTAAAAACTCTGCCGAAAGAAGAAATATCTACTTGTCACAGGCATCTCCCAAGCCATTTAGTGTCCTTTCTTTAGGATTATAGCACACCTATTGCTTTAGGGCAAAAAAAAACCTGCCGTGTTTATTATGTAGAGGGGCGATCCCGTTGGGAAGGTGTTGGGGGAGGGAGGGATGGATGCACTCTCCCCTCCGCGGTGCTCAGCACGGCATCCCCACGCCCCCAGCCATGCCCAGCTCACCGAGGTGAGCTTACAGAAGAAACCCTGAGCCTCCTCTCGCCCTTCCTCCCAGCTGCCCTGGGCTCGGGGTGAGAGGCAGGATGCCGGATGTCAGCTCGTGACTCATTCTCTGGGAAACTGAGCGTGGTGTGGCTTTCTGAGGAAAGAACCCATGAGTAAGGGCTTTTTTTCTTTTTTTTTTCCCTCACTTTTTTTTTTCCTCCTCACTTTTTTTCCCCCCCTTGCTTTTTTTTTCTTTTCTCAATTTTTCTTTTTTATTTTTCGAGGGAAATTGGGCAATGCAGAACAGGTTACATCAGTTTGTCAGGGAAGAAGGGCACTGCAAGAGCCCCAGCGCTTCCCCCTCGCTCAGAAGCCACAGAGTTTAATGCTGTGGTTGGGAGGGTGTTTCTTTCACAGGTTATAAAACCTCATTTTGAGCAAAAAGAAATAATATTAAATAAAACGTAGTTGTTTCTCAGAAGTTGTTGTCTCTCCTGAAAGGGTGGATTTGAACAATATTATTTTAATCAAGTGTTTGCCTGCTGCAGGATGTTGTGAGGAGGCTGGGATACACATGGATAAAAACAGGCTTGAACCAGCTCTGCAAAACCAATAATGTGTCTTTCCTTATAGGGCTTCAATATTTATTTACTTTTTTTTTAACCTGTTCTGCTTAATTACCGGTTTAGATGGCAAAACCAGCTCATCTTTGATTTTTAGGAGAGATGAAACAAGCCTTCCAGTAACAGCACCTCCCTGCCACGCCAGGTGCTGCGAACCCGTGCCTATTAGGAATTGTTAGTCACTGAAGAGGCTGTCAGTGGGCTAACATGCCAGGATGGTTCTGCTTTTTGTGGGGAATCCTCTGCTCAGCACCCTCCCCAAGCATCCTGCTGCCGTCAGCCAGCCAGCCTGACCCAGGGGCTGCTTGCTGACTGCTCCTGGGCACGGTGACACGAGCTGGCACTGCCCTGACCCCCAGACAAGCTCTTTTTTGGCTGTCACAGGTGAGCCAAGAGGCCCAAAGTTGAGAGCAAAGTGGATTCTGTTACAATGTTGCAAAATAATGATGAGGCCGTCAATCCAAGGATGGTAAAAAGGGAAAAGGCCAATCATTTATTGATACANGCTCTATGAACATTCTCAGCTATACATTGCAACGCTATCCGACAATGATTTGAACAACATTACAACTGCGAATATTTGTAACCACCCAAGAACCACCAGAACCACTGGAAACATAAACACAGTTGTGAACAGAAATCGAAACACACAGTCAATATACTGATAAAACTTTAAAGTTAAAAAGTTTCAACTCCTTTTTGTATCTATAAGAGACTCCAAGAGGGGCTGCGCTCGGTGTTGCAGGGAAGGCTGGTGGGACCTGGCGTCTTCTGCCAGCAGGGAGGGTGTCAGAGGTGATGTGAGCCCACAGCCCTGTCCACAGTGAGCTGGGGCCCTGCCAAAGGGCCCTCCCAGTGGCATTTCTCAGAAACAGAGCAGAAAGACGAGAAAAAGTGAACCAAGTTTTCTAATAGGTGCAGGGAGGCTGGAGTAGCTACTCCACCCGCTCACATTATGCCCAAAGAAGGGGTTAAAATTAAAAGGGAAGGAGTCGTGGCTGCGGGCACACCCCTGTGACAGGACAGCTTCAGTTAGTGGGTCTGGGGAGGGGGACTGTGACAAAATCCCCCCAAATAACTCCCCAGCTTTTGCAGGAGGGGTGACCCCACTGGCAGGGCTGGCACAGAGGTGGTTAAGGTTCGTGCAGGTGTTTCCCTGTAATAGGCACTGCCAGGTACCTTTGCAGCCTCGATGACCATCTGGTTACTATAAAGAATGGTTTATGGGATCTCATCCTGGCTTTTGATGACTATAACATAAGGATTGAGGGCCCGCAAGCCACAGCTTCATAAAAATAACAGCTTAATAATGAGAACAACTTTCCCCTTCTAGAACAGGGCAAATTCAGGTGTGCATTCCCCTTTCGTTAGGATTGTAAAACGAGACAAAAGAGACCCAGTCATCTAGGAGGGGGAAAAGACCACAATCTCACAAACTTCTTAGAACTTAAGTAAAAGTGCAAGCACATCTCACAGTTGTCAGCAGGGCAGGACTGAATCTCAGCCTCTAACATGAAGAAGGGGAAACTGAGGTACAGAGGTGTGAAACAGCTGGAACTGCATCATCCAGGCAGCCAGTGGTCAGCACAGGAACCTCAGCTCTCACTCACTCCTGCACACTCCTGTAATTAAAGACATCAGCACAGCTACCCAAGGGTTGTCACCTTTTATCATGGCACTGTCTTTATCTTTCAAACTCTTTTTTGTATTTCCAAAAAGCACTACTTCCCTTCAGTTCCAGTTTCTCTGTGGTTTGTAGAATACCAGGGCAGTTTTTTTAAATACATTACTTCCTCCTTTCAAGAAATGCTTGCTATGTCTGGCCCAAAATTGTTTTATTTTCTCTCAAAGGTATGGAGGACCTTCTGCTATGAATTTCTTCAGGACACTGAAACCTTGGATGTGTAAAATCAATGTTTTGGAGGTTTTCCTCGGGCACTCCTCTCAAAAATATTTTCTGAATTTGCTCTTGCAAAAAAATACCCCAAAACCAAACCAGAACAGAAAACAAACAAAAACAAACCAAGCCAAAGCAAGACAAACAAGAAAAGCTCCAGAAGTTTTTCATGCAAATATTTTGAAGAAAAAAATTGAAATTCAGGTATCTGGATATTTACAGGCAACAGAGACAGCAATTTCACCTGAAAACAGGGGTCTACAACCATCGTTTGGAGGCACCTGTTTCTACAGAGTGGTGGGCTGGACAGACAGGCCCAAGGTTGATCCTTGGAGAAGTGGGGTCAGCTGGAACTGCAGCCTCCCATGGAGCAGGGACATCCAAGCACCTGGATGCAAGCACATCCTCCTCTAACCCTTCTTTTGCAAACCAGTCATCAAAAAGTGGAGCCACCATGAAAACGACGCCTGACCAAGAGCCAGGGCAGGATGGGGGCTCCAGCCTGATCCTCACAGCATTCCTACCCTGCTTGGCCAGCACAGAGAATAGCCCCTTGCATGAGGGGTTTGATGGTCCCAGAGGCAAGGAGGGCATCACTCCCCTCCTCTATCTGCCAGAGAAAACTCCCTCTCTTTTTCCTTTTTAGAACCAAGCCATCTCCTGATGTCCTGAGATGGGTTAGGGGAGCTCTGGAGTAGGTCAAGGCACTGGAGACCACTGGCTGCACGTCTGGGAGGAGGCAAGGGTGGGATTGTCTTTCTTATGCCTCGGGTTTGACCTCTTTGCCAGCAGATTGTTCTGATTTTCCACATGGAGGGATCTAGGGACCCTCTCGAAAGTTCAAACTCCCGGCGCCTTCCCTGCCGGCAGCAACAGAGCTCTGGGCTCCTGCAAAGCCCTCACAGGGAGCTGGGCTGCACGGCAGCATCGCTGACCCACATTGCTTCATCCACAAATTTGCACATTTCACGGGGTTTTTTTTTTTTACACTGGACCATGCTAGTCAGAAATTTCCATGGAAAAGAGGGAATTCGGGTTCGCATTTTTTTGTTGTTGTTTTTCACCGCCTCGCCAAAAGACCTGAGGGAAATTGCTGAGATGGTTTCAAGTCGAAGCAATTCAATTTTTCTTATTGCAACAGAATTTTCTTGCAAAATTTGCGAGCAATTAACAAGCAAAAAGCTTAACAAGTGAAAAACAAGAAACAGGGTTGTTTCTTTCAGATTTTTCCTCAGCTCAGAAAAGCAAAACATTTCCATCTTTAGTCAACCTGAATTCATACTTGTTTTTGTTTTTTTTTTTTTTAAACTTGCTTGTGTCAGCCAGCAAACCTGAAAGATCAGCTCTTTGCATAGCTTCGTCTGACAACCTCCTTGACTTCCTCTGTGCTGGTGCAAAACCCTGGGCTTGGCTTCGCCAAGTATTGTCCATCAGTGCAGCACAACACAAAGCCATAAAACACGTGGGAATATCACTGTCCTTCTGCCCTTTCCAGCTCAAAGGAAGCACTGGGGCATCTAAAACCAGAATTTCCCAGCCTGTGGCTGGAGCACAGAGTCTCCGCAATCACATATCTTAATAACAGGTCTGACCCAGCACAGGAGTGCTCTGTGGCATGCACGTTATTGCTCCATCTGCCCTGGCTGCAAACATTTATTATTCTCTGTGACACACGTTGTAAAACTGCACTGAGGGAACCACGTCTAGTTAGTAATTTCCATTCAGATGAGCTGAAGGAATTAATGAATTTGGAAGATCTCAGATCTTTGGGGATAGGGACAGGCAATGGCACGCTTGAAAATAATCACCCTCAACTGTGCACAAGCTTGAAACCACCCTACTAATCACAGGCAGCCGGAGTGCTTATCGGGGCAGAGGGAGAGCTCAAGCACCATTCAAACTCTCTAATAATGGTAAATGATTCTGCAAACGCACGTGTTCAGGGCTCGGACTGCTTCCAAAGCTGAGTGCTTATGAAAACTTGAAGTGCTCCACTGGTTTTAAATCACTGTGCAGGGCTGACTGATTTAAACTACCAGAGCACTTCTCTTTTCCTTGCATTTTCTTTTCTCCCCCCACCTCCCCCCANACACTTCAGTTTAGCGGTTCGAGACCATATTGAACCGATTTAGAAATATGTCAGAAAAAGAAACAGTCAATTACGGTTTAAAACCCTTGTGTTTCAGAGCATTTAAGAAGCAGGGGCTGCAGCTAGAGCAGGGATGTACTAGCAGGGGCTGGAAGACTTCCTTGGTTTTAGGCAGGGGTGCTTATCTGTTTGATCACATACCTACTGCAGGACTGATCTGCCCATGTGCTGCTCCCTGCCCTGCACCTTTGATGTGCTGACTTCTTCCTCTGATCCTCAGTAGCCTCTTGCTGCAACTGGAAAAATTCCTCCCTTGTAGGTGCAGTGCTAAAAAGGGCCCGAATTTTAAGTGCTGTGCACAGGAATGAGAAAAGATGCATCCCTCATACGGGGTTTTTAAATGAGCCTTGGCAGCCTCCAAAGCTGACAGCATCACAACCCAAAAGTGAAACTTTCTGGTGGATTCATAACTCTCAAAAGACAGAATAAAACTGAAGCAGACAGCATAAATAATGGAAAAGTGAATTAGACTTTAAAAATTCTGTCCTGTTTAATAATTCAGAATGATTATAACATGCTGAAAGGAACTTTTTTTTTTTTTTTTTAATTACTTCTAGCCTGGCAATCTCCCATTAATGCACACACTTCTCCATCAAAAATCATCAGCTAACAAGAGCTGCATTAGTGCGAGCCAAGTGGCAAAGTACATCCCTTTGGATGTTTGTTCACACCAAGGACATGCCCTGCACAGCCTTCCCACACCTACAGACGTGTTCGGGGTGGTGGAGATGCCACAGCCCCCAGGACCACAGCCCTGCCCTGGCTGCATAAAACATTCAAAATAAAATTCCCTGGGAGGCAGTAAATCCCAGCTGCTTGTCACCCAGGCTGGGACACGAGCGCACGGTCATGGGCTGAGCTGAGGTTTCCCTCTCATGTCATGTGGAGAGGTTGAGGCACTGATACAGCCACAGCCAGTGGGGGAATTGAGGACATGGGGAGCACACCAGGCTGAGTGCTGAAGGCAATATCAGCAGAGCCTGAGCAATGAGTTCTCTGTCCTTAAAATGATGGCAATCCTTGTTTAGTGACTCAGGCTGTGCACCCTCCCTTGGGATGCTGTAGGTAGAGAGAGGTGTTGGCTGCTGCTGGCGTTGACTTGTCAGTGGAGGCTGAAACACAGGCAAACCATCATCGTTCCCATCACCCAGAGCCACATTTTCCTCCCACCAGAGCAAGGAGCTCCGGTGGTGAGAGCAGGGAAGCATTGCCCGGGTGATGCTTTCCACGAGGCGTGGAGCCAAATGGCACGTGGGTGAGGAGCAAAGCTCTGGAGATGTCAGAAAGGAGGAGAGCAGATGGCAGGAGATGAGAGGTAGGTGTTCGGATTGGTAGCTAAGAGCTCTCCGTGGCTGAGTCCAGCTGAGTCACAAGCACTGGCAGGGCTGGAGGCAATGGGACAGCGGAGTAGCCAGGAGTGCACGCCTGAGGAGCAGGAGAAAATGCACAAAGAACTCTTTTGTGCTGGGAGGTGAGCGTGGCTCCGCTTGCACCACTCAGACCTGTGGTCACAGGAGCCAGGCTGTGCTCTGAGGCTGCAGCGGGCTCATTTAGCATTTTGAGGGCCCTAATTTACAAGCAAATATAAATACTGGTCACCCACAGAATATACCCAGCTCCCGTGGCAAAGCCGGTAGGTGGAGAAGCACGGCCACCCCTCAGCCACTGCCTTCCCTGTGCCATCTGCCTTGCTGTTGCCAGGCCTGTGGTGGCCATCTGCCTTGGGGCTGCCATGGAGAATGTCCATTATATTTCTTTGTAGAGTCGCCACGGCAGCTGGAGATGCCAACCCAGCAGAAGTGAATAAATCACACCCAAATTCCATTGCCAGAACTCAAAGGGAAGTTGTTTCTGCGTTAGCCATGCTTCAGCCCCACAACACAAGCAAGGACAAGGCTTTTCAAGTGTTTAGGAGCTGCTGCTGTGTCATGCTTAGGCTTTGCCATGATGCCTCAGTGTGAGGGAAGCTCTCCTCTCTCAGAGGACATGTGGTGGGGCAGCCTGCTTCTAATCCTGCCTGGACTTGCAGGGGGACAGGAGGAAACACCCCTTCACCTGATCTCCCAGTTCCCACATCCATCAAGAGAACACAGCCATTCCCACTTCCTTTGAAAAATGCCTCAAGCAGGAAAAAATAGTGTAAGGACAAAGTACAAGGAACACAGAGCTTTCTTTGGCTCTGCTAAAATGCTTGCGAGACAACGCAGCTGTGCAGGGGCACTGGACAAATCATTTTCTTTGCAAAACCTCCCCTTTTTGTAGCAACCAATATTCATCATCCACCTTCAGCCTAATCACAACTCACAGACATCCTCACTACCACCAGTGGTACATTAGCACGGTCCTGAGCCCAAACTGAGCATCTTTCCCTTGGCTCCTGGGGGGTACAGAGGTGATGCCACACTCCTGCACCAAGGCCATGCCAGGCTGGCATCCCTGCACTCACCATCCTGTGCTGACATAACTCTGCATCTTTTCATTCTGCTTCATAGGTGAGCCTCCAGGGATCAGACCTTTCCTCCCCGGTGATTTTCAGGGCACCAAACATATTCTGACAGACACTCAAGGGTCCTGTTTTCATTTAGGTCTGGAGGAAGCTGCCTTGTCCTCACACAAAAGAAGCACCAGGGCATGGATTAAACCCTCTCAAGAGACGGGAGTTTTCCAAACTGCCTCATAAAGGGAGCAGCACGTTGTGAGAGAGAAAGCTCCTTTGTTTTGGATAGCAGCTGTAATCTCCACATCAAGCACGTTGGAATTCGTAAGTGGCCATTTAGCCATATTCTGACAGCAGAACAAGGAACCTCGGGGCGGCAGCCAGGCCTATTTATAGAGAGGAGGTTTGAGGTAATATCCTCACCTTGGATGCACTGTCTCCACTTAAGAGCTCAGCTTATGAGGGAAAGTGATGCCAGACAGGCAGCCAGCAAGGAAGGAAAAGAGTCACAGCTCACTCTGCCTGGCTTGCTCTGCAGCAGAGCAAATTACGTTTTATAGCAACAATAGAATTCTCTGAAAACTCAGTTTCTTCCCAGGCCTAACAAGAGAAGGAATGGCAGAAGATAAACAGCTGGAGAGATTCCCCAGGCCGAACCTGCACAAGCTTATCAAGTTAATGTATCACTGTTGTCACAGCACAGGAGCGTTGGGAAATCATGAGCTGCCCAGGAGGTCAGAGATCTGCCCACAAAATGTGCTGACCTTTTTCTTGTTGACGTTACTGATGACACCCAATGGCTCAGGAAAGCTCGTGGGACACTCATTGAGTGTCATCATGAGTCGGGGCTGTCCCCCCAGATTGCGTCAAACATCGCTGCTCTGAGCCCTCTGAGGCCAAGGCATTTGGTGAAGCTCAAGCAGTGCCAGCTTAGGGGTCCCATACAGATGGGCTGGGATCCAAGTCCAGCTGAAATCACAGGGCTGGCCTGGCACAGCTGAGAAATGTGGATTTTTCCAAAGCAAACAGGAATCGGTAACCCATGGAAAGCACGAGAAGGGCCGAGGACACCAAGGTGGTGGTGAGATCCTTGGTTAGCAAAGACCTTTGAAAGGCTGTACTCAGAATAACGAGGTGTAGATATGATATTTCAAGGGTGAACTCTGGCTGGAAACAAGGCATGGTGGGATGAGATTCAGCTCACAGACAAAAAAAAAAAAAAAATCTAAATGTAGCCATTTCACTTAAATTTATTGCTGCACTACCTGTAAGTCAGCTACAGGTGCTGCTTGGAGAGGGATCCCACTGGCTCCAGGTGAGTGGTTACCTTCAGGTATGCTGCACAGATGAGGTCTTTATTCAACACTGGCCAGCCCAGCACTGATTTTTCCAAAGGATGTTCCTTCATACTGACTCTTGAAACCATGTCAGTGCACCTTGAACCTTTAGGTCATACCTGTAATTAACCTGGTCTACTTCTGAAGCTCCTCCTCCACGGAAGTAAGATGCTTTCCCAGTCAGGGAACAAGTATTTTATTAGTCAGGTAAGGAAAAGAGGAATGTGTATGGGAATATATATTTATAGGAATATCCATTCTAACGTCGAAGTTGCTGTAAGGAGTTTTAAGAAGTTCCCAACAGCACATGGGAATGGGGGGAATACCTCTCTGAGACACCTCTAAGTCGTTCTGCTCTCCTCCAAATTAAAGTTGCTGCTGCTGCTGCAGGGACAGCTGAAAAAATCCTGGTGTGGGAAAGCAGGAGAAGCTGGCAGGTATCCAGCACCAGCTTCAGCCATGTGGAGAGTGTCCTGCTTTCCAGCAGATGTTTGGCTTTTACAGCTCCTGAGCCCAGTTCCTTTATCTTCCTAGGACATCTCCAGCTACTCCTTTGCTGCCTGAATTAAACAGAAGCAGGGATTGAACCGGGAGTCTGCAGATTGTCTAACGTGCACACAAAAAGCAGCTGATTGAGGAGAAAATCCACATGCAGGTACACACACACACGTGTGGGCACACTACATGCACATTGAGCTGCTAAAAATGGCCAGCTTCCTAAGGATGGTATCAGTTACAGGCCAAAAAAGTTGAAAGAAATAATTCAAGGGAAAATGTGACTGATATTTACAAGTTCAGTGAAGCATATTTTGCCTTTGCCCCAAAATGCATATGCACTACCTACAGGGTAATGTCTGGGTCAGCACTGTCAGGGTCAAACATCCAGGGGAAAGAAAAGGTTGTTTTAACAGTGAGTAAAAAGGAGGAGTAAGAAATCGTAGGATATTGATAAAGCAGGCAAAAGGACAGAGGGAAGAATTGTTCAGTGACTACCTCTGTGCTGTACTGGTGGAACAGCCCAGTGACAGAGTCTTATTGTGTGTTGAAAATTAAATACCTCCGCTCCACCAAGACTTGTTGTGGTCATTAAGCAGCAAGTGACTCAAGCTAAATGGATAACTTGAACCCCAGGATTTTCACCAAGCTACCCGAGGGCTATTAGTATTGAATTTCATTATTTCCAGAGTGTCTGCAAGTTACAATTGGAGACTGTATCAATTCTAGCACAATAATAAACCGCTGATAAGTACATCAGTTCAAATGTACCAGATTAATAAAGACAGTAATGTAGTCAATACCAATCAGCACTGGTTCACGGAAAGGAGATCCTGTCAAAGTAAACTTACCTTTTCCCTGTTGATAGGGACAACAGTGCTAATAGAGTTGGCACTTTCTGAAGGTATCAGTAGCACAAGGTATTTTAAGCTGATTAAATCCACTTGGCATACGTAAAATCTGTTAAGAACTGGACATTTGATAGATCTCAAACTCTAATTGCAACAGGAGACAGTTCATTGAGCTCCTGTGCTTCCAGTGGTGCTTTGCAGAGTTGTTTGGGTCTCATACTTCAACATCTTTTACTGATACTCTGGAGAAAAACATGTTATTACAGTTTGCAAGCGATGGGGAAATCTGGGAACTGCCAAAGAAAGAAGAGGCTGGGGTAGTGGCACCCTGGATTGGTTGCTGTGCTCATTGCAGGCAATCAATATTTAATATATATTGTACATCTATCTTTTCAGCAACCAAGATTTTCTGTTCACATTTACTGTGCGGCACAGCGTCCCAGGAAGCAAAAATTTTGGAGAATGACTTCCAGGGGTTTAGAGGGCAAATTGAAGAAGTGTTAATAAATTGGAGGGAGTCACAGGACTGATGAAAGGATTTAAATATGTATCTGGCTTGCACTGAAAAGCTTAAAGGGCTCTCAAGGTGTATAGGAAAGCAAAGACAAAGCTAAGGGGTGGCTTGATTATGGTAGAGGATCAAAAGTGACAGAAGGATATTCTGACGTGGGCATAATAAGATTGGACATGAAAAAATTGAGATGGACTAATTTGTATTAGAAACAATATTAATTTGTTTGTTCGTTTTTCCAACAATAAGAACTGTCAGTCCCAAAAAAACATTTCTGAGGTTTGTATTTGATTTTCCATCTATAGAATTATTTTTTTAACAACATGTTTTCCTTTTTTTCCTAAATTGTATACATTTAGGTGATAAACCCAGAAATTATTTCCTCCAGGCCATACAAGGAATAAACCTAAATAAAGTGTAAATCTATTAGGTTTATATTTGCCTGGAATCCAGGAGATACCTAAGGGACCATGAAGTAGCCTACTCTGCCTCTTAGACCTGGGGTGGAAAGCCAGGATCAAAGTGATCACCCTATGGAAAATTCACAGTTAATCAGTTCTTCTGCAGGTCAGTCTTTATCTGCCAGGTCATGGACATTGTCTCTGCTGTGTTTTGTCATTCTGCCTTTCAGGTTCTGCAGGATTTACCCGGATTCCGTGGTGTGCCTGAACCCCTGGATGTGCTCATCCAAACGGAAGAATAGAGGAAATAAATCTGGAGTATTTCTGCCGTGTCCTCTAGTCTGGCTCTTCTGAGTCATCACTTAATGACATATTTAATCACATTAATGTTTTCCCTAGTCCTGGTGAGACTTACTTGTGTGCTTAACTTTATGCTTTACCAGGCTGACCTACTATTTAATGTAAACCAGGTACAACCTGGAACTTCCTCCCTCTGAGCTCAGATAAATTTATCTCCTAATGCCTTGATGGTTACTGTGTCACATGCAAGGGCAGAACATGATAGCTGGATTTTTTTAATTAATTACTTTGTCAAGCTTATTTTAACAAGGAGAAACCCGAGCCTAAATTTGCCTGTCAAGCAAAAAATACTATGGCTAGGTAGATTTTTCCAAAGCATGAAATTCAAGAGGAGTTAGGTTTCCTTTTGTGCCTTTGAAGAACTCTCCTTCGTGTCCAACAGCTTTGTCTTGGCTGAAATGCTCCAGGCACTTCCCCTCAGCCATTCCTGGGATGTTTGGCTGTTTCCAGGAGGCCCTATGACCAAAGGACTCCCATGCTGCCAAAATGTCACAGTGCTTATTGCAGCATCCCTAAGGTTCATCCCCATTCTTTTTTTTTTTTTTTTTTCCCCCATATTTTAAGACTCAGTCACAGAAACGCCTTTGGCTACTCACTGGGAATCAGACCACAGCATGATGACTCTGACCTATTTTTCTGTCACAGCACATGTCTGCTTGACAGCACTGCCTCAAGAGCCCTGGAGTTTTCCAGCCAGCTGGGCTGGGAGCAAGGACAGTGGATACTGGACAGTGGACATTGAGAGTGGCCTTCCCAGCCTCTTCAGTCAGCCCCAAACAAGATTTGAATACAAGCTGCTGTGATTTTAATTAGGTGAGCGGGGTCTGGGTACATGATACCCACAGAAAACATCTTAGTTTCTCATTCTCAGCAGTGATTCCAGCAAAGCTGCTTTGCTGCGGGAGAAAAGGGAAATTCTCCGTGTCAGCAGAGCATCCCAGGAGCATCCCATCCAAAAGATGAGGGGGAACCTATTGCAATACCAGCTCAGATGTTTTTGGAGTGAAGCTCAGCTGAATGGTAGAAAAAATTAGATATTTATGTTTACTTGTTAAAATAATTTTATTAACTAGGTGACTCGTTATGGGCAAATGATACAGACAAACTTACATGAAAATGTTAAAACAACATCTGGAAACATCTTGTGAAGATTTATCATGGAATCATCTCCTGGCCTGGGTTGGAAGGGACCTTAAAGATCATCTACTTCCAACCTCCTGCCATGGCAGGGACACCTTCCACTATCCCAGGTCACTCCAAACCCCATCCAGCCTGGGATGTGGCCTTGAACGCTTCCAGGGATGGGGCAGCCACAGCTTCTCTGGACAACCTGTGCCAGTGTCTCATCACCCTCACACAGAAGAATTTATTCCAGAAAGCCAATCTAAACCCAATTCTTAGTTTTAATTTCTTCCACTGCTGCTGCTGGGGAGGACTTGAATTTGCTTTTCAATCTCAATGAGCCTTGCCTTGTATATGTGTCTTAAAACCTTCTATTGTCCTTCTGAGAGGACATTTTCAATGTCAATGCTCCTTAAAACATGAAAATTAACCTCCAAAACAACCCTGCCAGATGAATCCAGATACTCCTCATGCAGCACATCCTCCCTGATGTGTTTCCATTTATTTCCTTGTCCCTTTTTCCTAGCATGTTTTGCCCTTATAGACATTGAAGTGCAGAATCCAGCCTGGAAGCACAGGAGCCACATTTTGCTGTCTTGCTTAAATTAAATCTCCAATCCCTCTACAGAGAGCCCAGCCAGCTTCAGTGGGGCCAGGTGACAATGAAGACACACCTATACAAGCTGGGACTTTGAGATCACCCTTCAGACATTATGGGCTCAGGAGCACACCCCATGTCCTAAGGAGTTTCCAGCCAGGACTGAGGAAGAGCAAGAAGTGAGATGAAGTGCAGCAAAGGCTAATTTCTTCAGTGAGCACTGATGTATCATGTATATTTTATTATTCCCCCTTTGTAGGATTCTCATAGGATTTCCTGGGAGAGAAAAAAAAAAAAAAATTATGCAGCACATGAATATCCTGGGCTTGTCAGGCTGCTGGAAATGCTCTGTATGGATGGGCTGAGCACACAGAACATCTGTGGCTGGGGCAGGCTGAAATCCCAGGCAAGTGTCTGACATCCCAAACACACGGAGCCTTGATCTCCGCTCAGAGACACACGAGCTGGCTGAGAAAACCTGGGGAAATATTAACCTCCCCCATTCCTCTCTCCTTTTTATTTCCTTACTTTGAAGTTTTATAAGGAACCAAGACATCAGTTTTTTGAGGATTGTTAGAGGGGGAAGGGAGCTCATTGTGACTGGCCATAGCTCAAGGAAGGCTTTAGGCACTGGGAGCCATATCTGATGTTTTGCCTAAATGTGATGCTAATTTAGCAGCCTATTTTCCTTTTTTTTTAGCCTTCGGGGGCCATCTTTAACTCCAGTCAGAGAGTTTGGCCGTGGCTACAGCACCAAACCAAGCAGGGCCAGACTGACCCAAACCCACCTGGCCCTAGAGATAAATACAAGAACATGGCCCATATCCACAGAGTTACCTCCTCCTTGACCCTTCAAAACATCCCACAGAGTGGTCCTGCCTGCGAGGTCACACCCCCTGGCCCTTGCAGTGCCCAGATGGGAGGCTGAGCACGGGCCAAAAGCCATGCCAGGGAATGAGAAGCATCCTGGTGCTCTTGGGAGGGTGTTTGATCCCGTGCCCAGGCTCTGGGGAGTTACCAGAGCATTCAGACCACCTACTGCCAAGCCTCATTCAAGTGCTGCCATCACCTCCCTCCACGAGGCCCGGGAGGAAGCAGGAACCAGTCTGCCAGCCCGGGGTAGCAGGAGCCCCTTTGATCTCTGCAGCAAAGGTGATGACACATGTGGGCAGCCTGGATGTGACCTGAGTTCATCTATCCTCAGCCTCTCCTGATAAGCTGTATCTGGGACAGATAGAAGTGTTATTGCCCTGTTTATACCTGATGGAGATCACCTGGGAAGGCAGACAAACCCCATCCTACACGTCTCTCCACCTCCCCTGGGTCACACCAGGTGGGTTCAGTTCTGCTCTGCTCCCCCCTGCAGCTTAATCTGGGGGTGCCCATCAGTGACTTTGCCCTGCCAAGATGATGGAAGCACTCTGCCTTGAGGCTCAGCCTACTATTTCTTCATGGTATTTTCTAGTGAGAATATTTATTAATATGCCACCACTGCCTCTATTGTATTCTGGAGAGGGGAGACGGATGTTGTGTTTTCATTTTCAGTTAGACATGAAGACTCAGCATGAAAAGCTTCAAACTTTTCATCTCTAATGCCAGAGGAGCACAGAGGAGTGTTTTTCAGAGCCAGGCTGGCTAGGAAGCCTTGGGAATACATGAAGCTATTTCAATACTTAGTAAAGAAACATTCAGATAATAAGAATTTCTTTACCAGATCTTAGACTATGTTTTCCATCTGATGTCTAAGAAAACCAGACCCTTTATTTTTAGATTTTAAATTTTGATTTCTTAAGGGCTTTGTCTAGTAGCATATGCAATGTAGAACTATCTCACATGACTGCTAATGATGCTGGTGTTCTATATTAGGTTTTAGGGCCCTTTCCTTATTTAATGACAAAATAGGGGTTCAACCTGCAGCTGTAGCCTCATTTATCCTGCCCATTTGCACCCTGCTGCAGCAGCAGAGTGTGGTTGTTGATGTGTTAACGAGGTACTGGCAATTTGGATGATATCTGTGCTCTTACTGCTTTTTTTTTTTTTTTTGCCCTTTTCTTTTGTTGGGTTGTTGTTGTTGTTATTGTTTTGTTTGGGGTTTTTTTTGTTTTGTTTTGTTTTTTGGGTTTTTTTGTGCTTCACGAGATCTTGGGAACTTTATGTTTTATTGATGATTTTTTTCTTTGGCCTTTCTGACTGTGGAAGAAAGCTCCTTAACCTACCAGGGATTCATCATGCAGATTCAAAAACCAAAAGGCATGAGCAGAACTTTAAAAGTTGAAGGCTGTGAAAACCTTGTAATTCTTAAGTCAATCTTTTCCTTTCAGGGGGCTCATGAGGCTGAGATCTGACACGACCACAGGTGGATTTTGCTTTCAGTGAAGAAGGAATAAGGCATAAACTGAGTACCTACAAAGGGGTGATCTGCTCCCAGCTCTCCCAGCCTCACAGCTGAGGGACAGGAAAACTCAGTTCTGGCTCATTATGGACTTGATGGTATCTGCCTTGTAAGTTACTAAACCCATTTTGTTCATTTTGCAACACATCAATTTTATGGCTGAGGTTGAAGTATTTACTTGTCCTTGGGGTTTGCAGTTCTTGAGATACAGGATGGAAAAGCAGCCTGTATGTAAAATGTGGCTGAACTCTGCTATCCATTCAACAGAGAGTCAATAGTTCAGGAGTTAATTCATGAGAAGAAGGGAGTAAAAACACACCAAGGTCAGGATCTCATGACCCACAGGCTGTCTATAGCTCCATCTGAGAGACCTTGTAATAGATAGGTATGTGGCTTGGAAAATGCATAATATTGTGGTTAAGTGAGGCATTTCACAAGTTTTGTAACATCACACTCCTGGCAAACCTTCTCGAGTGCATATCATATTCAGATCAGAGCTTTCTGCAGGATGGGAAACATTAGGGTGATGAAGGTTTTAAATCTCATGACACACGAATTGATACGCCAGAAAAATATTTACAAGCCAGTGAGTGTCCCATAAACTCCCGCCAAGGATTTTTCTCTTCAGGGAGCTGTGCTGAATTACACCAGAGCTCTGCTCCTCTCTGCACCATATCCCAGGAGCCAGGCAGTGCCAAGCCCAGGTATTTTCTCCCAGTTGCCCACTTGCTGCTCCTCCTCACAGCGCCGTGAGATTTGTGTAGTGTCAGCACTGACAGCCAATTTCCTGCCTTTCCCTCAGCTCGTTGCTGCTGTGGTGCAGATAAGGTTCAGGTTTCCAGCTCTGCAGATCCCAAAGTACAACAGGCTCACCTCCAAGTGGGATTTCAAGGCATCCTCCTTCCTGCCTTGCCTTTAAAACTCCAAACTGACTCAGCCCAGGAGAGAAGACTGTAGAGAGCAACCACGTCTATAGTGAAACGTGGACCTGGTGAGGCAGGAGAGCAGAGCTGAGCTCAGCAGGGCTCATGGGTTGTGTGCTTCCTCCTGTCCAGCTGACCCTTAGTCTGGAGGCCTTGAGATTCCAGGCACCAGCCTTGCTCCAACCCATCACTTGCAAGCTGGGAGGGGCTGGAAATGTTCTAAGAGCTGGAACACCTTTGCAGTGTGAGCAGTGGGTTTGATCCTTAAAGGCTGCAGTGGTGTTTGGTGGCATGGTCACGCATGGCCAGATGCTCTCTGCCACCTCTGACCTGGATCCACTCAGGAGATGACCTGGCTTCAAAAAAGAAAGGGAAGGGAGTGGAAGACTGGGTTTCCAAAATCTGGGAATGAGATTTGAATGAGAAGGAAGCAGGGGCTGCCATGGCAGAGGAGGTGTAAGGGAGCAGGGAGGATGGGAAGGAGGGCTGCTCTCAGCCACCACTGCCTCAAGCACTTGTTCCATGGTTCCTGAGGCTGCCACCAGCATAGTGTGTGAACTGGTGGAAAATCACTGACTTTCTGTTCCTCTTGTGCAGGATGAGGCTTTTTAACTTCCCTTCAGACCTGTCCTTTAGTTTGCAGCGTGGGACAGATGTGGCAGAGAGTGTCTCTGGCTGCATGCAAGTGCACAGCTCCCAGCACCCGGAGCTGTTGCTGGAGAATTAATTCAGAGGAAGATCTGCACCCCAGCCTGTGCCCATGGAGGGCCCCTCCTCTTCCACTCACAGGTTTTTCTTGCAGCAATTTAAAAGGCAAGGGGTAGGAGGAGGGAGAGAGGGAGGGAGGGAGCATTAATGGAACAAATGCTCCAAAAGCGGTTCCAAAAACATTTCCATCTTCCGGCAGAATAGCAGCTGTGGCATGTCCTACGCTGTGTTCAGCATAATGGTCACCAGCTGTGAGGAACTGCTTTTTTTTTTATTGACCAGAGCATTTCCTTGGGGCTGCAATGGATACCAAACACCTCCAGCTCCAAGTTTTGCAGGTGCCCTGAGCTGGCTGTGCCTTCCTAGTGCTTTGCCAAGGAACTCCTGGGGCTGAATTTCCCCCGTGCCACCCCTCTGCTCACATTGCCCTTCAGCAACAATCTCATTCAGGATGGGAGAGTTGGTGCTGAGCTCTCCTTGCCCAATGCTCCCCAAAGCCAAATGCACACCAGCCCTAAAGCCACGGCAATTAAAGGACATTTAATGAGGTAATACCCAAGATAAATCATATGGCAATAATAATTTAAAAATAATAAAAGCTAAGGCTTTTATTTCAGGAAGATCTTTTGAGGAGGGGGGCTGGATATAATCTTTTTGAGTGCTCTATTATAGGCTCTGAGTTATAAATAAATCCATATTTTAACATCTGGGATTCATAACATCTTGCTGACAGTCAAATCTCATAAAAGATGTGGTGACTTCTACAGATGTGGGAAACCTCATTCAATGAGCTGCGTAACAAAGGAAATCTAGTTCTTTTTCATTATTTACTGTTAAATCTGTGTCTCTCTGGCTCCAGAGAGAGAGCAAAGCTGTAGGGTCACCCATTCTAAACGCACCCTTGCTAGGAAACTCAAGAGTAACAGCACTGCTTGAGAGCCAGGGCTGAAACCAGCCCTCTGTGCATCATGGGCTGCCTGCAAAGCCCAGGATTTTGATCCCTCCCTAGTGCTCCAGGCTGGGTGTTCATGCAATAACAAGCAGTCCCTGGGAAGCTGGCAAATGGTGGGGGATGAGAAGGTAAGCACTGCCTGGGCATCAATGACATAAAGATTGGCAGGAATCCCTTCAGTCTCAGTTTGGGGTTTTAACAAAGTGAAAGGGGAAAGGTAAAAGAGGGGAAGAGAAAAGGGAGGACACCCCATCTCCCCATCTCCAAACTCTCACGAGCAACTGACTCCTCAATGAGGATGTAACTAATCAAGGCTACAGCTCCAACGCTTCCCAATTAGCTACAATTCCAAAGGAAGGAGGAGAAAATATTGAAGTATTTTCCAGCAAAACTTAGTAACAGCAACCACATCCCCACGAACTACACCTAACACTTGCACTGGCACAGGCATTACAGCAAACTGGAATCCCCTTTCTACTGGGTAAACCCAAAGAAAGTAAACAGTTTATTATGGTCACGTTTAATTTGGGCTTATACCAAGCTGGAGCACTGCAGCCTATGTTTAATGCACTTGTGGTGGTGGAGATTTGTTTTTCTCTCTCCCCAAATAGCTCGCTATTGATTTTCCTCTTAACAAGTGCTCTTGTTCTGACAGTCCATCTCACTCTCTGTGTTCAGACTAAGAGGTTGTAATCTCCATGTCGGTGATACCTGAATCCTCTGGCCATGGGCATGTTATGTTTTCACTAAAATGGGATTATGACCTATTAATCAATAAAGATGAAGTGGGTTAGCCGAGCTGCGACAAAGACGTGATTATTTTGCACGGTCCTGGAGATGCAGGCAGGTGTCAGGCATGAAAGAAAACAGCATTTCAGCAGCCTCATCCTGCGTTTTCTGTGTCCAACAGAAATGGGTGGTGTAAAACAAAAAGTCACACAAAGAGCTGCTGTTTGTCTTTGAGTGATCAATCTGCTTTTTTGCTGGGATCCACACGGGAGGAGATGCTTCCCTGCTCTCCTCGGTGCCAAATCTCAAAGCACTTCATAGCAGAGAACAGAAATCTCTGTATTTGACAGAGGGGGAAACAGAGGCAGGCAGAGGTGGTGGGATTTGTTGGTGAGCCTATAGGAAATGGGAGCCAGGGCTGGATAACAGAAAATAGGCTTTATATGTTTAGTGAGTCCAGCCCAGCTGGCTGCATTGTGTGACTTGCACTGAGGGGCTGGCAGGACTCTAGAGCTGAGCTAAAGCACTGGAACTGTGAACTTCCAAGCTTTCAAATATTTGGATAGTCTATAAAAATAATTTTAAGCTCCTAATCCCTCCCTGTCAAATGGTATAATTTTTTTTCCCTTCTTTTTTTTTTTTGGTTTCAACCTTCCTTCTCTTTTGGTTTTGCTAAAGCAGCCTCAGCTCTGACATCATCTGAGAATTTCATTTAACAAAATGTTTTGAATCATTTGTGCTGGTTCTGGCGACTTTGCCAATGGAAACATCCCCTGCAGCAAGTGATTTTAAACATTGAATATGAATTTCTTTTCCCCCTCCTGTGTTTATATTCAGAGCAATACTGTTCCCTTGACTTCTGGCCAAATGACCCAGAGGAAAGGGTCGCTCTGGGATGTCAGGAGAACACGGTTTGCACAACCTGGAAGAACTCATCTGGTGACAGGGCAGCTTTCACCCACATCCCTGCTCCCTCTCCGTCCTCCTGGGTGGGTGAGAGGCTGAGGATGGGCTGAGGGAATGTTTGGGCACTTTTGGGGCTGCATCACAAAGTGATGGTGAGACTCACAACTGGTAAAGGGAGAGGACAGAGTGGGAATGAAAGCTGTGACTAAACCACACTCTGTACCTACCAAGATCATGTTTTACTATTATGGCAGCGTTTGCACGTTCTGCTAACCAATGCTACTCCAGAAATGGATGTTCTTGTGTTAGGTTCTCCTTCACCCTCTTTTCAATGGTCATGGAAGTTGGGACATCACGTCCAAAGGAGCCAAACAAGGCAACAATGCAGGGTCCCATCCTGGAGGCCACATTCAATACTCAACAGCCTTCAGATATCAAAAACAAGCAAAACAACCCAATGTGGCCCTCAGATATCCCTGATGCACAGCTGCCAGACGTCCTCTTTGTCATGATGCACCAATATTTGGTGCTTGAGGTCACCTTTAGGAAGTAGGAATGTACTTTGTAGATACTTGACCCTCCACAACATGTCTCTGACCTACCAAACCCAAGAGGCACACATTTAAAAGCCTGGCATTAAAAGATCAGAACTGGGGGAGTAAAGTTATTAGGTTATTTCCAAACAAAAATTCTCCCTGAGTCCTTCTGCACCCCAGAACCACCCCATGAAACCTTTGGGTGAGGCAGCACCTCTCTTCCAACAGCAAAAGAGACTTCAAAAGGGGAAATGTGGGAGATTTTATGGCACCATTGTGGTTCCAGTGATATTATTTGAAGCAAATGCAAACACACTCAGGCTTATAATAAGAGGGTGTAATAGATAGTAAGTGCAAATGACTCATTCACTGAGATTTTCCAGGATTAGACAGCAGCAGAAGGACAACAGCTGTGTAAAATGGACTTTAAAAAATAATCTTCTAATAAGATTTTAATAAACCTGTTAGTAAATTGTAATGCTTGACTTCAAGAACTGTTTCTCCCCTGCAGTGTTTCTCTGTGGAGTTGAAGCTGTGGTGTTCTCCAAGTGTGCATGAGACAACCTTGACTGCACCCCAGGCAGGGCAAGGATTCCTCATGTCCATGGACAAACAGAAAATCACACCTGTGGGGAGAAGCTGAGCCCTGAAAAGCTACTTCAGGCCTCCTGCAACATTAACTTTCTGAATTAACCTCAGTTTTCATACAATTCTTGCCACCTTTTTCTTTCTGTTGACCTGAGCAGATTAATTTCAAAAATAAAATAAATAGTGTTTTATGAAACAAAAACCCTGCTCTTTTCATTGCACTCCAGACTGCATGTAGTCAGTGCTGGCTTAGCAAAGCCTTCCCCTAAATCCCATGTCTGGACACGCATGTGCACATTGCCCATGCAGGGAAACTGCCACAGTTTTGGTCCTTTTCTCTGTCTCCTGGGGTCATTACATGGCAATCTTGGCTTTTGCTTGGAGGAGACAACTCGTTTCTGCAGCTGCCACAGTTTAGGAGAAAATCCTGTATGTGCAAACGTTTAGAAACTCAAAAACCAGAATGGAAACCAGAGTAAGGTTTATTTCCCTTCCTTAATCCTCTCTGAATTGCAGCGTGGTTGGGTTTAAGCTGGACTGGCCAAGCTGCTCCTATTTCCTATGAGTTTGTGGGTATTTCATCCTCAACAGAGCAGTGTTCATCTCCATTTCTCCCTCTGTCTCTTGTTGAGGTGTCAGTCATTCATCCTGTTGTCTTAGAGAGGTTTCTACCAACCACAGACGTCACCACAACGTACACATTATGTTAATAAGTCTATCTGTAAGTGTGTGTATTGTAACTTACATCTTCATTTTTATTCTTTGGGGAAAGTGAAGGGGCAGAAGCATAAATGCAGCTTCCCAGTTTTACAGGATGATCGGGGAAAATAACCTTCATGTGGGGTGAGATGCATCAAACCCCAAACCATCCATCCTGCTGCACTGGGGGCAGGTTATGTTGTAGGGGTGTCTGGTTCCCTAAGACCTTTGCAGGGCTAATGGGGCATTTGTGAACCAGGTGGTTTTGTCCTCCAGGACTGTGAGCACTGCAGATTTAGGAGATCCCCTCATGCAGGGGCACGAGGCCAGCTCAGCCCAGCACTGCCTGAATCTCCCTGCCACCACCACCACGATGTTTGCTACCCCTTTTAATTTGGGTTTTAATTTGCAGCAAGGAGTGTAATGGCTCAGACAGAGCAGCCTCAGCGAGGCAGGAGGTCTCCCCATGCCCCAAGTTCTGTATTTGCACCCCACATGAGGTTAGGAGGGTGCTGAGATGGTGGGGTCAACAGCCCCAGCCCATGGTGGGGCACAGCCCCATCCCACACTGGGGGCACAGCCCCATCCCACTCTGGGGGCACAGCCCCATCCCACGCTGCCATTCCACGCAGGCTCTGCAGCAGGAATCACCTCCTGCAGACTCAGCAGCAGCAGCTCAGGGCTGTGTAACCTTTCAGAGCACAGCAGCCACTGCTCTGTGAAGAGGAGCCAGAGCTGAACAGCATCTCGAGGTAAGTGCAGCGTGCCAGGGGGCCAGCGTTTGCGGGGAAGCTGGAGAGGAAAAGCCCAGATCAGTCACAAATTACCTAAAAAAAAACTGATGCAAGTGACTCCTGGCTGCAGATGGGAGGAGAGGTGGATGCTGCCAGGTCCTCTGAGGTCAGGCCTCCGGGTTTTGAAGGTCATCTCTTTTGTGATCTGAAATTACCAAAGGTTCAATATTTTGCCATAAACTATTGAGTGGGGGTTTTCCCCTGTAGCTTCCACCTCGCTTGTCCTACCTGAGTACCTGTGTTCAGTAGGTGCCTGCAGTGAGGGTTTAGGATTCCTACAGACACCCCTGAGCTCCTGCATGGGGTAATCCAGAGTCCCTGTTCCTGGAGCTTTTCCCCTGCACAGGTATCAGAGCAGCTTGCCAACAGCTGGCTTAGGCTCAGCCTCAAAGCCTCAGGCCTGTGCTCACCCTTCTGCCTCAGTTTCCCAGCAGTAGAAGTGGGGGTAAGAGCCAGGATCTTGTCCCCAGGGAACAATGAGGGTGGCACAGTTACACTGGGAGCACCAAGGTCCCTGGACATGGCAGCTCTGTCAGTGGCCTTGTTGGGACTTAAAGAGCTTTACAGCAGATGAGAATTTGGCTCAGAAGTCCCAGCATTGACCACAAGGACTTTGGGAGCATCACTTGCCACCAAACCCATATAGAACATGCCAAGACAAATAATAATTAGCTCTCTGTACTTAATTCCACACAGCTGACCTTTTCAGAGCAAGTTTTTCATGCCACCAGGATCTGACTCTAAAACCCAGTGACCCTGGGCATCCTGCAAGTGTCAGAAGGATGACAGCTCACAGATAAAACCAGCACACAAATGTGGACCTGGTGCCCTTTTGGGAGCTTCCAGTTTTAAACAAGCACCATCATCTAGAGCTCTGGATCTGAGGAAAAAGCACTGAAGCATCACCTGTAGTAGCCACTGTGGCCACCAAACGCTGCTCCAGCTCTTGGTGATGCAGAAGAAGTATTTTTAGCTAGGAGATTTTCTGTGAGTTCTGTCCATCAAGTAAAATACAAAGAGATGCACACACACCTACCTGTATATATAATTTTCACATGGATTTTACTGCTGCTTCAGTCCAGCTCAAGCATCATAACAGCTGCCCAGGGGAAGCAATGCCATTGCCCCATACTGTGAGCTTGTGAAAACCTTTGTTAGAGGAGAGAATTGAGCTTTAGTCATACTGTTATTTTTAATGGATTTGGATCCTGACTTCTCTGCTCTGACACTCTTTACTCTTAAGGAGCCACTGCAGCCCTGTCCTGTGCTGGAGGCTTCATGCCAGCACTCATGGGGGCAGGTGTGCAGCACCCCAGATGTTCCCATTCACAGCCCAGCCCATTTGCTCCGACTTTGCATCAAAATAGGATCATGCTGAGATCCCGGATTCAACTCATCAGCCTTAGCTGGAGGCAGGGGGGTAGTAACTTTTTCAGACAGCTCAGGTATTTCCTCCAGAGCTTGCCTGTCACATCACTGCAAATGCATCCTGCTCTGGATGGTTTTTGCTGGTTAAGAACGGGGTATGATGAAGGTTTAGGGTGCTTCTTACAAGGAGGTCTGGAGCTGGTGGGGGCCAGCAGGTAAAAGCCAGACAAAGCAAGTGAGACTGGAGCTGTGATGTGAGCCACCAAAGTGACAGGGCAGGGGCTTACCAAAGCTCACAGGGAGACTGGCAAGGGTAGGAAGGAACCCCCAGTGGTGTCTGGCCAACCCCAACACCCTACACAGCTCGGAGCCTAGAGCAGCTTCACTGCAAAGTGACAGACAGACAACAAAAATCACTTTTTCTCTCTAAATGCTGTCACCAGCCAGCCCAGCAGAAGTGAAATAACCCTCTTGCCTAGTCTCCCCTGTAGTTTACAATAAAGAGCCTTTTGTTGCAATTTAATTTGCAAACTTTCTCTTCTCTGCCATTCTCATGTGCCACGGTTCCGGAGACTCATATAAGTATTTTTACAAGAAATGCTTTCAGACAAATAAGTCTGGGGAGGTTTGTAATTTCTATTACCTCATGGTGACTCCATTGATAGACAGCAGCACACCTTGGGAGAATTAGGGAGCATAAAGCAATGGAGGTTTTTGTCCTCTCAAGACAGAGCTGTGAGTGCTGCCTGGCTCACAGCCAACACCACCAATTACCAACCTGGAGCAGGAGACAGGTCCTAGCGCTGAAAAATTGCATTTTTCCAACAGGCCTGGTAATGATGGAGCTGTGCTGTGAGCTGCCATTTCCTCCTGGGCCTGTTAGGCATCCAGGACTGTGCAGGTTTTGGGCCACCTCAATGTTTAGGGACAGTTGCTGTCCTTTGAGGTGAAAAGGATGGAGTTGGTGTTGCCTCCTCTTGCCTTTGCTGCCACTCACCACTCTTCCCCGGCTGATTTTTTTACAGAAGCCAGGAGACAGAACAGTTGAGCATAAAGAAGCAATTTCGAAGGCACTGTCATTGGCAATTATGCTTGAAAGCCAGAGATTTAATTATTGTGTGAGAGTGATACCCTTGAAAGAGAAATTGCAGCCGTCCCCTCACTTGAGACGTCTCAGCGCTGGAACAGACGGCGCACGAAATGTCAAGGAGCGAGAAACGCGGCGCTCCTGTGCTTCCCACCTCCAAACCCCGGTGTGAGGCTTTCTGATGGCACCAGAGTTAACTGTGAGCTGGGTTAATTGAGGACACAGGTGCCCCACTTGAATCCAGCTGTCTGCATAACGTGGGGTTTTGTCAAACTTGCCTTCCTTGCCCGCTAACCATCGCTGGCGAGTGGCTGAAGCCACGCGGCGCTTGCACAATTCCCATTTCATGCCTGCATCTTAAATTAACACTCACTTGCTCAGGGTGACTATATTTGTGTATTTGTTGGGAATCTCACAATTATATCAGCGCCCACCGGAGAACAGGTCACATTCTGCATCTCTCTCAAGCTGACAGGGTGACTGTAGGTGTAGGAGAGCGCTGAATTACCCTGTCCTGAACTCTGCCGAGGACTGACAGCATGAAGAAAGCACATTTTGGTAAATGCATAAATAATTACCCAGCAGGTCCATAACAGCACAGCACACAGGCTTTAAATCTTATAGATGTGTGACTGTCTTAGAGCATCAGTTCAAAACAGGAGCAACTTTGCAGAAGGTGGTGGAGCAGTGTTGGTGCAAAATCAATGAGGCCCAGGGTCAGGAGGCAAGCTGGGGACACAGGGGTGACGCTGGACATGTGACTGCTCAAGCTTGGTTGGTTTAGCCACGATTTCTTTTCCCACGTCCCCGTGTTGTCACTCTGAGATGGGTTGTTACAGTACCCAGCAACACAACCACAGCAAGATACAGCTGATAAGCTTTTCCAGAACTGCAGCAGGGATGTGGCATAAAACTAGGAAAAAAAAAATTCCTATCTCTAAGCCCAGATATTCCTGATTTATCCATCCTCAGGCGCCAAGAGGCTTTTAACCCCAGGAAAAACGCTTCTCCCGCCGCAGGGCAAGCACAAAACCGGCAGCGAGGAGCTTGACATCCCGAGCTTGTCCAACACCTCTTATCTCACTGCTGGCGGATCAGGCAGAATCCTCCCCCGCTCCTTTCCCCGCTGGGCTCCCCGCTCCCTGCGCTTGCTCTGCGGGCGCTGCTCCGTGCCAGGGCACTTATCCCGGTCAGCAGGGAATTTCCTCCCTCCGGAGCAGCGCTGGCGTGGCTCCCAGCCAGGGAAACCAGCTCCAGGCCGCTGCTGCCAGCAGCCCTTGCCAAAGCAGAGAGGGCTTTCCTGGGAGCAGGGGCTGCGAGCCGCTCCGGCGTGGCAGGGAAAGGAGGATGCTCCTTGAGAGGTGAAAAAGCCGCGTTAAAAACCTCAACAAACCTGGCTCGGGGTAAAGAGAAACTGATTTATTTTTTTTTTTTCCCCTTCCCTCTCTCTCCTTCTCGTGAATTAATTTGTTGGAGGAAGGAGGCTCAGAAAAGAAACGAGGAAATGCATGTTGAGTCAAACTGAGATGTTTCTTTTAACCTATTTCTTTCAACACAGGAAAACACCTTCGATTGGTTGAGGGCTATTTATCCTCCTGTGTAAGCTTCCAGTTAGTGAGGTAGTAGTGGTTTTAGGTTGATTTAAAAAAA
>VWYO01006047.1:806768-818529 GCA_013400275.1 Rhadina sibilatrix
AAAAAAGGAGGGAGAGGGAAAGAAAGGAATGCACATCTGGGCTAAATATTTGTTAGAAAGTATTCCCAGGATAGTGGGAGTTCTGGTGCCAGAGAGGAATTCCTGCGGGTTTGATCCATTGCATTATGTACTTGTTCCAAAAGCTGTTTTCAGTAAAATAGATGAGTAAGAAGTCTTAGCCAAGAACAGAATGTCTTTTTTGGCAACTGAAAGGAAGATAGGATTATTTTATTTCAGGTTATGTAAAAAAAAAAAAAAAGAGAGAGAGAGAAAGAGAAGGTGGTAAAATCCTGCACTTGGTGGTGCCTGCAGAGATTTGCAGTGGCAGATTCAGATATGTATTTTTTGCGTGCTGCTGTGGACATTTTTGGGACTTACTTGTAAGATACTGCTGTGGGTTCAGGGTTCCTTGCAAAATTACTGCAATTAAAATATCCTCATTGTGTCTGAATGGGCCTCTGGGGTTTTTTGGCTGAGTGGCCAGTGGCCTTGGTGACATGGCTTTAAGTGCAGCATCCAAATTGCTGGTGTGAATTCTGTCTCCACATGCCAGGGTGAGGAGGGGAGCAGAGGATCATCCTGGCTTTGACAGTAAAATGCCCATCTGGAGGATTTTTGGGGGTAGGGTAGAAGCAGAGATGGGTGCAGCTCCACTACCTCTCTCCTGAGGAGGATTTGAAAACTTGACTTGGAAAACATCACAGCCATAAATCAGCAAGGAGGGGTAAGGTGTAACAAGAGAAAATTACTACGTTTTGGCTGGTGGGCAGCAGGTTCACCAGCTTTTTCCCATTAGCTGGGAATCCTGTTTGCACAACACCTCCTTTGCATTAACAAAACAATAGGTGTCTTGAAGAAGACAGCTGTGCCAAAAGTGGTTTCTTTCCCCTATCCACTTGGCTCAGTGTCATAGATGAGGAGCTGCACACACCTCCCTTCATCCTCCTGGCTGGTGATAGTATTTAAAAAATAAATAAATAGAATTGCACCATCTTATGCACAGCTTGCCTTGGCTGCAGCTTGGTGTTTGTGTTAGCTGGGTTCTCTGGCTGGAGGAGAGCGCTCTGGTTTCCCTGTGGGGTTGGTTTGGGGGGAATGTGGTGCAGTCCCTGATGGGCTATTGGGTTGGCAGGTGACCTGAGCATCTTTGGTCCAGACCTGGGAGTGATCCCTGTCTCAGCAGCATGACCTTGGCTGCTCCAGCACCCTCAGTTGTCTCCCAGGGGACTTGGATGTGGTCAGCATTGAATTTCTGAGGGTGTTTGCTGTTGGACAGGTGTCCTGGATGCATCTTAGGGAGGTAATTCTTCCTAATTCTTCCAGTGACATCCCTCACTGTCCTGTGGAGCATTCTCTCTGCAGCAGGGACTGATGCTCTTTCAAGCCACATGTGGGATTTTTTTTTTTTTTTTTTGCAAAGTTTTTGCCCTTTCCAGGTGGACAGTGGGGTCTGCAAACCTCTGGCTACAGCTCAGGCTTTGATTTGGACCCTTGCCATGGATTTAGAGAGTTTCTTTGCTCCTGGTTGTTTCTTAAAGCAAACATGAGACAGAGCAGGAGGCACGTTTATACACAAAAGTCATACAAATAAAAGGTTTGTTATTTGCTGTTTTGTGGCCACCTGCGAGCTCAGTTTTGCCATGGAGCTGGCAGGAAAGGGGTTAATCCAGGTGTCATGTGCTGCTGGGGCTGGAGGGTGGCCAAATCCACCTTCTCTGCATGTATTTTGGATTAAGGCCAAAAAAACAACAACCCCTCTGTGGCAAAACCACCTGCAGCTCCAGGTCTGCTGAGGAGGAGGAGGAGGAGGGATGGAGGGATCACTTCTCCCCAGGTTCAGGGGGATGTACAGGCCCTGCAAGCGTGCCTTGCAGCAAATGATTAACTTCTCCAGGCCAGGGAAGTGCTTCATCCAAGGACTTTTTTGACCTTTTAGGTGACTATTGTCTCCTGGGGAGCTGGTGGTAAACATAATTAGGGAGGGTTGGTACAGGGCTTGGAAGGAACTGTGAGTGCTCCTGTCCTGCAACGTGATACTGCTTAGTGCTGTGGGACACTGAAAATCCCATGGTGGGGAGGTTCTGAAACTGCTGTGGTGTCTGTGCTGCCTCCTCAGGTCTGTCAGAAGGGCAGGTTTAGTGTTTGTTTGGTTTGGGGTTTTTTCTGGGCTTGTTTGTTTGTTTTTATTTTGCAGAAACTTAACTTCAGTCATGCAAAGCGGAGTGAGGAAGTGTTTGTGTTGCAAAGAATGAGTTTGGCTGGTGGAGAAATTTCGTGTGGTGGGAGGGGATGTGGACTGGGTGTCTGGCACCCCTGTACCTGCACTGTCACCATCCCAGGGCTGTCTACTGTCCCAGCATTATCCAAATTCTAGGGATGCTTTAGCTTTTGTGTATTATGGGGTGGCTGGTAGCATCCCACATTTCTGGGGCTCTCCGCTCCTTGCTGGAAAGAATTCCTGGGCTGGGCTGCATCCCTCCCACTGTGGTTGTGCCTTACAGCCTGGTGGGACAGGGGCAGAGGAAGTCACCCCTCAGGCAGCAGCCTGGCTCTCAGCTCTGGGGATGGCTCACTGGCTCCCAAATCAGCTGGCAGGAGCAGGGGGAGCTGAGGTGGTGTTGCCAGAGTCTAAAAGGTGGAATGGTCCATCATCAGTGCGGGAGCATCCCAGGTTGGGTGGGTGCTGGTGTCCATTAGAATGTCCTGAGTTGGAGGGACCTACAAGGACCATCAAGTCCCAACTCCTGGCCATGCACAGGACCACCCCAAGAATCCCACCCTGTGCCTGAGAGCATTGTCCAAACTTAATATAGGCAAAGTCTGAAGCTTTTGTGAGCTTTTTTTTGTCTCCCAAATTTGCAGTTTATGAAAGCAAAGTTTAAAAGATGCAACACAGTTACTTTTGGCTTTCTTTTCTTTTTTTTTTTTTCCTTTAAGATGAGCAGGGGCAAAGCATGCAGGAAATTTAGGAATCTAGGCAAGTACAGAGCTCCTTTGTTTTTAATTAGCTACGTTGTTTTTAATTGCTTCTATGCTTGATACATAACCCAGCCTAAACAAGAATAGCTTATTGAATGGGGGACTGACTATGAAAGGCACCGTGAGGAGAAGGGCTGTTCTTCACAGTTGATATATTTGTATTTCAGTGCTTCATTTAATAAGTCTGTTTCCCCGGGGGGCTCTAGCAAGTAAATCATGCCAAGAGATTGTTTTTTGCAAACTGGCTTATTTTTGTAATTAGCAAGACGTTAAAGCTGTAACTGCATAGAAAGCGATCTGGGTGAGGAGTGAACATAAAAGAATTAGTAAGCAAAATGTAATACTTACTGTTTGATGACATTTGTGTTGATTGGATTGGTTTCTGGACAGTTTGTTGTCTGGGGCAGTCAGCTTCTTCTGCAGTGTTGTAAAATGGGAGAGAAATTCACAGGTGTGCACAGGGAATGTAGTAAGATGGGTTGTTTTAGGGGCAGCACTTTTTGGGAATCACGTCTGCATGGCCGAGCGGATCTGTTGGGGAAACTTTTCTGGGGGTTACAGAAACTGCCAGGATTTCCCTGGCTTCATGTTGCTTTTTTCCTTTGTTTTCCAGTTATATGACAAAACCGGTGTCACCATGAGCGGAGTATTGAAAAGGAAGTACGAAGAGCTGGGGGATGACAGCACCTACTGCTCCTCCTCCTCCTGCTCCCCCCTCTCCTCCTCAGCATCCTCAGGCTGGGACACTGATGAGGAGAATTCCCATGGAGAGCCCAAACCCAGCTCTGCCTTAATGTCCAGCTTTACCCGTGAGTACCTCTGGCTTTCCCAGGATCAGCCATGCCCCTGCATGGGTTTTTCGTAGGGTGGTGGTGGGTCATCACCACACAGAGACCCCCTTGGGGCACACCTTTATGGGTAGAAGTGGCTGTGGTGCCAGCTGACACTGATTTATGGTCATCCAGCCTCCTCACAGTGGTTTTCCTCAGCCCTTCCCTCCAGTATTTATTATCCCTTTGGAATATTTTTGCTGAAGTCCAGGTTTCCAGGAACAGAAACCCAAGGATGGGTGTGCAGGGGCAGGTGGGTGCCTCCATGCCTGTGCTGCAGGACCATCCCACCAACCCTCAATTCCCTGTCAAGCTGTTTCACAGGCAAAACTTAAATCAGACAGTGAAGGCCCGTAATGCTCTTTTTAAAAAATGATTAACCAGTAGTGTAATTACCATTTCAGAACTTGTTTCCTACGTAAGTTGGGTACTTTGCCAAAGAACATGACACGTTTGACATTGCCTCCGCTGCTAGTACAGATAAAAGCTATTTTGTTTTCCCAGCAATGTAAGTTTTGAGAGCTTTTGGGAAAACACACAGAAGGCAGTGTTGTAAAGCCCTTTATCTGCCGTGTGAAGGGAAAAATAAAAAGTACAATAGAGGAACATCTTCATGGAGGAGAAATAGTCCAACCTAGTAAATTATACTGAACACCCACTGTATATAGCAGTTAAGGTCCACTTAGCAGACATACACAAACACGCAGTGGTCTGAAAAGGCTTTAGAAGTCTTGTAATAATAAAGAGTCTCATTCTTGCTTGTCTTCCCAGGTTTTGTGACAAAACAATGAACTTTTTGTATTCTCTGGCTCAATTGGAAAAGGGTCAGGAATGGGAAAACAATTTCGGAGGAGGGGTGCAGGGAGAGAGGAGCAAATGCCAAAGTGCAGCAGCTCGGCCGATAGATGATCGTGGTGGTTAACTTGCCCTCTGATAAAGAGCTCATGTTTTAGGAGATTGAGTCAAGGTTATTGTGAAAATGCAACGCACAGTGCAAAGATACTATCAGTGACTGCAGGGCCCAGTGTGAACCCCCAGCTATTGAGCAGAAGCTGCTGACACAGCTGGGTGAATGCTTCTTTTTTCTCTTTTTATTTTTTTTTTTTTTCCACATGAAACCGAAACATTGTATTTTGGCAAGTGAGACTTGTGAAATGTGGGTGCAGCTAACTGTCCTGTCTTGCACTTTCACAGCCTTTGGGGCCCACCACACCACCCGAGCCCCTTGGATTGTTGCAGTCTTTTCCTTGGGTCCCACTGTAAAGCTGCTTGTGGTTCTGCCTCCCAAAGAGCAGGGCTTGATCCCAGCTCTGCAGCAGTCACCCTTCCTTTCTGGGTTATTTTTTTTCCATGGAGGCAACCAAAGCAGCTAAGCACCAGCAGAGAAGGGGACCAGAAATACCTCCCCACCACAAATTTGGGTGTAGCTGGCTCTTGTTCCTGCCACACTCAGGCAGCCGTGCCTTGCTTTGCTTTCTTGGCCAGCCACACTCGTGGAAACTCACTGACTCTGAACCTGCCCTGACTAAGTAGTCCCCTTCCATCTACTGTGCTTGCACGTGCAGATGTGCAGGGCCAGGTATCTCTGGAGAGGCTCTGCTGCAAGTGGTGTGCAGCATGTTTCAGCAGTTTAAGATAAACCAGAGTCATGTATTGCCATGTTCACCCGGGGATCACCTGCACAAAGATTAACATCTTTGCAGCTGCTCTCAAATGTGTCTCTTGAGAATAAGCCATAGATTCAGAGTTCCTCCCGGTGGATGGTGAAAGGAAGCACCAGAAGAAGCAGCTGTTTGGGCTATTTTCTGCCCTGCCACAAAAGCTGGAGCTGTGAAGCACTGGGAATGCCAGTGGCCCGGCATCCCAGGAGCAGACCAGGGGCTCCTGAGTGTGGGGCAGAGTGAATTTAGACAGATGTGTAGGATGGCTGGTTTCTTGTTCGTTATGCTCTGCCACACGTGAAGAATAAGCAAATGGATGTTCCTAAGGAAAATCAAGCAGGAAGGAGAAGCAGCAGCCACGTTGTAGGGTGAAATCTGATGGGTGACTGATGCAGTGGGGCTTGGCTTAGCTTCCTCTCCATCCTCATCCCACCTCTGAAGTGTTAGCTCCTAAAGCCCCACCAAGAAACATTGTAGCCTCGTCCCATTGTGTCCCTGTTGTGAGAGTAATAACTGCAAGTCCTGCCTGTTCGTAATATTTCTATTCCATCTGCAGCACGGCAGCACTGACTTGGTGCTTTTCCTTTTTTTTCTTTTCAATTCTCCCCTTTCTAGCCACGTCAATCCTGAAGAAATCCAAGCGACTAAAGAAGAACAATGTGGAGTTTGACCGGGTCACTGTGTTTTACTTCCCACGCTGCCAGGGCTTCACGAGCGTGCCCAGCCGTGGGGGCTGTACCCTGGGGATGGTGAGCAAACACAGCTCCTCCCGGCAGTTCACGCTGGCAGAGTTTTCAAAGGAGCAGGAAAATGTCCGTCGGGGCAAACTCGAAGAGAAATTAAAAGAGGAGAAGTTGGAAGCGTTGAAATGGAAGGTGAGTTAGGAGTGCGGGGCTGGGTTGATGAGGAGCGGGTGGATGTCTTTAGTTAATTGGCCAGTTTTTAGTAAGAGCCTCTGAGGCCTGAGGGGGCATCAATCCCTTAGCTCTTAATTTAGGTCTCCAAAAAACACAGGCTTCAGTGGGGGATTTTCATTTACTTCTCCACCTTTGTAAAGTGAAAAGGCACGGGAGACATTTTTGCTCTTTTGGTAGTACCTCTCTGTCCTGCCATCCACTTGAGACTCTTCTTGGCCTCTCCCAAAGTCTTTTCATTTCTGATTTAGATGCTTGATATCCCAGGACACATCCCCAGTCAAGTGTCTGGTCTTTGTGGGCTCTGACTTAGATGTTGATCCTGAGGTTGGCCTCTCTCCGTGGGGGAGAGGTCATTCCTTTCTTGCTTCCCCTCAGCTGGGGGTTCCAGTGGCTCTGAGCGCCAAACAAGCCCCTCACTCTTTGTCCATTCCTTGCCCTCAGCTAACCATGAACGGCACGAAGGAGTCCGAAGAGGCCAACCAGCTCACCATCGAGGACATCTCCGACGACGACATCGACGTCAGCAACGTGGACCTGGAGGACGGCTTCTTCCTGCAGCCCTACCCCGCCAAGAAGAGGCGGGCGCTGCTGAAGGCCGTGGGGGTGAAGAAGATCGACAAGGAGGAGAAGCGGGAGCTGCACAACATCCGCCTGTCCCGGGAGGACTGCGGCTGCGACTGCCGCGAGGTCTGCGACCCCGAGACCTGCAGCTGCAGCTTGGCGGGCATTAAGTGCCAGGTACTGCCCTCACCCCTGGGCATGGAGAGGGGGATGCTGTGGCTCCAGCTGTGTGATAGAGCAGGGGGGTGTGAGCAAGTTGGGGCAGCCTGTAAATCCATCTGCCCCCGCCTGAGCTTGGAGGCGAGGAAGGCTCTTGGAGCACCCCTCAGGCTGCAAGGCAGACACCTCTCCGAAGTGTCCTCTTCCCAAATCACACGTGCAGCCCATCCCCACACTGCCAGAGCCTGCAGGGAGAATGTCCCCGCTGTATGTCCCCACGAGACCCATACCTGCTGGATCTCCTGTTGGAGGTGGGCCATATGGGAATGTCTGCAAGGAGGTGCTCCTTGCACGAGGCTGCGCTTTCTCTCCCTCTCCCCCAGGTTTTATTTTTAATTCTTTTTTCTTTTGGTGTGTGTCACAAATCCCAGCACGCTCGGGCGAACGTGGGAGCGTCAGCTGAGCGTCAGCCCACAGCGAGCTGTGCAGGCCACCTGCACAGTGGGATAATCCCTCTGAATTCAATTAGTGAGTTATATTTTTCGGGGTATTTTTTGCGGGTGCCTGCCCAGATGTATTTGGGGAGCCTCATTCCCTATTCTGGGCAGTGCTCACTCCCACCGTGCCTTGTTTGGAGGCTGGGGGTGGCGGAGGTGGGCGCACACGGCTGCTCCATGTGTGTGTCTCAGCCCCCCTCTAGTGGCGGCTGCAGATCAGATAGTGAATCATTAAATAGCACTAAAGAAAAAACTCACTTTTGCCCTCTTATGTCTCCTTTTGGACCATTATATTTTGCCTTTTTTTTTTTTTTTGGAATCTTTTAATTTTCTTTGCTTGTACGGAAACCCAATTTTTATGACACCTCTTCAAAAGAGCAGGGTGTCTTTTTGTTTTTTTTCCTTCCTGCCTTTAAACCCCTCAGCTGTTACTTGTTTTCTCAGGGCAGACAAGTCACGGGCAGTTTTGGTTTTATGTCACTGGGTTCAATCCTAATCCTCTCCCTCTGCTTTGCCCTGTGCCAGATGGATCACACCTCCTTCCCCTGCGGCTGCACCAAGGATGGTTGTGGCAACACCGAGGGCAGGATCGAGTTCAACCAGGCCCGTGTGCAGACACATTTCATCCACACCATCATGAAGCTGGAGCTGGAGAAGCAGCAGCAGAGCAGCGAGAAGGTGGCAGAGGCTGAGCCCCCTTTCCGGGAGCGGCTCGCGCCGCTGGGCTGCACGGCGGGGAAGGGCTCGCTGGAGGAGCGCGCGGTGCCGCTGGCACCTGCCTTCCAGTTCAGCCCCGACCTGGAGGCCCTGGGGGAGAACAGCTGCAGCAGCGACATGACAGACTCCTCCATCTCCTCCCACCCCAGCGAGGACCTGGAGGAGCCCTACGAGAGCCTCCCCTCTGACAAATCCCAGTCGGACGTGGATGACGATGGCTTGGCGCGCATCCTCCACTTCAACGACTCGGATGCCGAGGAGGAGAGCGGCCGTGGCCAGGACGACCTCGGCTGCTTCCACCCCACCGACTTCTTCATCGAGGACCACGGCAGCGAGGCCAAGCCTGTCCCTGGCCACTTGTCCCACCTCTCGGAGTGCCTGGATGAGAACGCCAACCAGGACAGCGGGGGTTTGCTGGAGGATGCAGCCCACGTGAGGTGCGATGGGCTGTCCTGCTGCGCCTCATCCTCCACTGAGCCCTGCTCCAAGAGCTACGCCGACCTCAGCCTTTCCTCCGATTCCTTGGATTTCTTCCAGTCCTTCTCGGACTATAACTTGGGACCCCTTTACAACTCCTTAAAGGAGTATGAGAACCTGGATAACTTCTCAGCGTTACAGTTTCAGTTGCCTAATTTCCCTGGCTTCCCGCAAGCCGGAGATCAGGGCTCCTGTTTCTTGGAGTCCCTCATTGGTTTGTCTGAATCCGTCCCCGAAACCCCAGCCCCCTTCACAGACAATCAACTTTTGGAGGATGCCATCAAGTCATCACTGATGGAGACAGTGAAAGTGTGAAGCGCCCATGTGGCTTGGGCAAGGACTGATGCTGAAAGGAAAACAGAGGAACAGTTGGACAGGCAAACTTTCACTGAAAGGATGGTGTGCTACTTAAATATAAGGAGGGAAAAACAGCAACAGCAGAAGACTTTCTAAGCAAATTAACTATTTTTGGTCTTTATAGAACGTGGACGTTTTGACATACTGCAGCTACAATCAGTTCTCTCGCTGTTTGTGCAAAAATTTCTAAACTTTCATGATGGGGTGGGGAAGGGAGGGAGGGAGAAGGACTTTCACATGAGAATTTCCTTGTGTTTTATATGAAAAGACCTGTTGAGAAATACTCCTCGCTAACGTTGCCAGTCGTCCATACAGCCCCTTCTCGAAACGTTTCAGTGTTGCAGGAACTTTTTAAGGCAACTTTTTGAAGCTGTATTTATTGTGAAAATTTGTGGTTTGCGTAAGAGTCGGCCCACCACACTCTTACGTTTAAATCTGATGAGGTTTACAGAAGAGATCCATACACTATATACATAATCATTCTTCATCTATTTATTGCAAATTCCAGACTTTAACTAGCCACTGAAGCTTGAACTAGCATGAAACCTTATTTAAATTGGTAATACCTCAGATGTATTATGTGTACAATCATATTTTTTTGCATAATATATCTGTATTTATTTATTTTCTACCTGTAGTACGTGAATAGCACTGTGGTTTGTCGATGACCTGGAAGGGCAATAAGGTCTTCAAGAAGAAGATGACCCTGGTTTTTCTGAGTCTGAATGATGTTGGCTGTTTGGTCTTCACTTCACATTTCTAAATATGCTGAACAGACGTGGTGTGGAAGGGGAGGGACGAGGGAAGGGTTTATGCATCATCCCTTGATTTCTCCCAGCCTTGTCGTAGACATGGGAATGGTGTCTGCTCTCCATAATATCACTGTGGAGAGCAAAGCAAGTAAACTTCAACTATTTAAGAAGTAACATTGATACTGGCTCGAAACAAAACCCAGCCCCTTTTTGTAAATTATTTTATAATTTATTTAATTTCCTGAGGATTTGGCCATGAGATCTTTCCCCATCAGTTATGGTGCCTGAATATGCAGAGGAACTGTCAGCAGCCGTGGGGAGGTGTAACCATAAGGACCTTGGCAGCCCTCGTGGGGGCTTTGGGAGAGCAAAGCCAAAACAGCAGCAGTGCTCAAGCTCCTCAGCGAGTGCTCCTTGGGACTCCCCAGCACCGAGGATGTTGCAGCTCCAAAATCCAGTGGGTCACACTGATTGTGCTATATTTTTATATAGGTGAATCAAGCAATTCAAGCAAAACAGATGGATATGAAGTTTATTGGGTTATTTATCCTGTGAGTACAGTTTTTGAAGACCTGAAGATCAAGCTGAAAAACTGAAGGCTTTTGGTTTTTAAAATGAGATAAATCTTTGTGTTTAGGAAGGATACTGGACGCTGCCATGGCCTTTTGCTGTTTAAGTCAGTCTGAGAGCATGGCACTGTTTGGCCACGAGATGTTACTGGACAAAAAAAACCTGTGCATCAGTGATACACTAAGTGCCTACACCAGTGGTATGGAAAAAGCAAAACGGATTTTAAACCTACTGGCTTTAAATCCCCCCTTGGAAAGTTTGGTGATGGGAGTGATTCCTGGCATTACCAGCACAGGAGGAGGAGACAGTTCTGGTGTCCCAGCCCCGCTGCCCTGGAAGCAGCTGGAGGGAACTTCTGGGGTTGCAGAGACACGCAGACGAGGAAAACAACCCCGAAACCACGGACTTGAGTATTTTTCTATTGGCTGAACTGTTTCTATCCCCGACCACAGGGATGGTGCTCTTGGATACCTGCTCGTTGACAGGTGCCTCACTGCAAACCTGCCGGCAATTTAGGAAACTTCTGGCGTACGAAGCGTGGGTTGCTTGGGGGTGGGTTTTTTTGGTTGTTTTTTTTTTNCTTGGGGGTGTTTTTTTTTTTTTTTTTTTTTAATCCTTATTACTGCTATTTAATTGGACATCTTCTCTGGTATTGAGCCTGTCAACTTGGAAGTGGAGCTGACCCCTTCCAGGGCCAGGAGCGGGTCCTGAGCCCGCGCTCGCCGCCGCTTCCTCCCGCAAGGCGTCGCCCCCGGGGCAGGAGGGCGACTGTAGGAATACTACTGGCAGATGGAGGATTTCCTGGATATATCTATTGTTATTATTATTGTTGTTATTGTTATTATTGTTGTTATTATTATTGTTATTATTATTTTTATTATTATTATTATTTTTCGTTGTCGTCATCGTTTCTTTAGGCTGAAAAGTCCTCCTTTTCAGTTATCTCCTAGGTGGTAGCTCCTTATCCTTCAGACTGCATCAAAAATACTGACAGGTGAAAGTCTGGTAGCGTTCTGTATTTATTGGCACTAATATATTTTGTAACATTCCTAGGTTTCTCTGCATATATATATATATATATAAAATACATGCCTATATTTTATATATATATATATAGACACACTTTTTTTAAAAAAAAATGAATGATTGGGATTGACTCCTGCCTTTGTGGATTTTTTTTTTTCAGTAATTTATTCTTTTTATTTGTGTTGGTGCCAAAAAAAGAAAAAAAAAAAAAGATTTTTTTTCTCTTTTTTTTTTTTTTTTTTTTCCCAGGGGCCTTAA
>VWYO01006049.1:0-18373 GCA_013400275.1 Rhadina sibilatrix
ATAAATAAATAAATAAAATTTATTAATTCAGTATTACATTTTAGATTTTTTGATTGAAAATAATTTTTTCATAAGTGTCGTGATGTTTTTCTAAGTACCATTTTAGGCTTCAAGATCTATTTGTTGCTTGTTTGGGTTCTTTTACCTTAAAGGTTATGTCTGAATGTATGTATAAATTGGGCAGGGTTGATTTTAACAAATTAAACTTAAATGAGTAATTTTATTACTTTCTGTAATAAGACTTAGTTTTCCAAAAAGTATATCACCTCTAGAGGGCAGTGCTAAATTGAAATGACCATTTTGGATTTTATCATGTAAACTACTGGATATCTGACTCACTGACTGTCATTCCAAATTTTTACTGGTGATTTTGAAGTAATATTAAAGTATAGTCGTTAAATATTGACATTGCTTAAAATTTTTAAAATAAAATATTTGTGTTCCTATGACATTTCTATCTGAACATGTAACTTCCATGGTTACATGGAGGCAGTGAGAAAACATGAATAATTATAACGGTGTGTGGTCAATATTTAGATTAACATAGATTGACTGAACAGAGAAAGTAAAGGGAAAAAATATTTTCTATGAAAGTAACTCTTCAATATACCCAGGACTTTTTTACCTGGCCACCTAATGAATTCAATGTGCTGCAGAAATGGGAAGTTCATACTTTGTAGAGGTTGTTTTGCATTGAGAGGTTATTAACAGTTTATTTTTCTCTTTGGTTAGAAAAATTCTTTTTCGTAAGCAGTGACTGTGTCTCTTCTGTCGTCCTTTGCAATAAATGCAAACCTGAGTTCCTCTATTTGTTTTGCTGTATTAACTTTTTTTCTTGCACCCGTTCACTTTATACCAATGTGTATCAGATTAAACGTTTCATTCATATCTTCATTTGACACATACAAACTAACAGATGTTTCAGGTACTGAAATTTTAGCTGGTTAAGGTCTGCAAATGCCTAGATACCATAAACAACTATGGCTGCCCTTTTTTTCCCAAAAATAAAATTCATTAGAAAAACATTGTACACATTGAGGTAAAATGGATACTGAAACAATGATATAAGACACACAATAATCTTTGTGGGCTTTACACTATGGAAGTGTTTACTAGAATTTTTTTGAGAATAGCAATGCTAAGAGTATGCAATCAACAGGTTGTCAAATATGTTGCTCTCAAAGACTGTTCTTTCTTAACACATTTGCTACTCCCTGTTCAAGCTAGAAAACGTCTTGAAACTTTGTTCTGATTTAAAAGACAGGTGTTAGCCGAGGAAGGTGGGAAACCTCCTGGAGTGGAAAAGTTGACCCCTTCCCTCCAAATTACTTTAACTTTGAAATTACAGGCTTTCAGGCAAAGATATGGGAAAAGAAATAATTCCTTCTTAGAATAACAAAACAAAAAGAAAACCCAATATCACCCCTTTCCGACCTGTCAGGCACTTTCCCTTTTTGGTATGGTTACCACCATAAGAGGCAAGGGGATGCTGAGGGTTCCTGGTGAGGCCAAGGCTGCAGTGACTCTGCTGAGGCTTCAAGGATGTGTTCCAATGCAAGCCCTGAGCCCCCCAGGGGTTAATGGCAGCCTGGGGAAGAGAGAGAAGGTGGAGGGGAAAGGGCAGATGCTCAGTTTCCCCATGCTATTACGTGTGTGGTACCCTGATGATGGCAGCCCTAGCGAGATTCCAGTCCACCAGCAGCTGGGAGGTGCTCTCTCCAGAGTGAGAGAGAGAGAGAAAGGAGCTGGGCACTCTGTCTTTTCCCTTGGAAATACCCAAACAGGTGGTAGGGATCTCTCCCAGTGAAGGCAGGAGTCCAGTCCATAGTCAGTGCACTGTAAGCAGTGACCTCACCAATAAGCAGTGAGGGGAAATTTCACAGCAGCACCAAACCCCTGGACAGGAGAAGTCCAGCACTAAACACCACAACCATCACATCTCCACGCTGGGCAAAGACTGAATCACCTCCAGCTAAGAAACTTCCAAAACCACACCACGTCCCCCCTCATCCTTGAACCATTCCAACAGTATTCCAAGGCTTTTTTGTCTTAATCCAAGTCCCTTTGCCATTAACATGATAACAAATGGGAAAAAAAATTTGTTGAAGAAACCTACCCCTCAACAACCTTTCTTTCTGTAGCAGTATATATATATAAAACATCCAAAAGGAAAATTTAATTTCATTAATCCTCGTGTCTGCTGCAAATTAGCCATACATCTAATGTATGAATGACAGAAGAACTATAAAGTCAGCCTTAGCCCCATGGCCACATCTTACAGGCATGCAGAGAAATGGATGAATTCTGTACTCTATGCAGTGGTACCCAGTTGAACAAACCAGGATGGAAACAGGCAGGATATTTGGTTATACAAACAAACAAACAAACAAACAACAAAGTCAGTGCCACTTATTTTCAGTGTTGGTAGTGTCCATGAAATCCAAGTCACGTACTATTGGGAAGAAATTACTGAGATTATGTAGTGCACCCATGGAAGCTCGGTGAAATCATTCTGGTGCCTTCTTTTTGCCAGACAGTGTAGAACAGGTCAGATATTTACTTTGGGATGGAAGTGGTTAATGCTGCACTTTTACAGCCTATAGACTTCCTCTGTCACCATGAGAAGGGACACAATTTCTGGATTTTGTGTGCTGTAGTGGTAAGCCCAAGGAGATTCTATCCCAGAACAATTTGACTTCAAGGGTCATGCAACCCAGCCTGAGTCATGCAACAAATGGGGTTTAAGAGAGATATCTTTTCTACTTTTTCCCAGAAGTTTCATGAAGAATCTTGCAAAATATATATAAAATATTTTATTGATATTTATATTTTATAAAAACCCAGGCAGATTTTTCCTGGAGAATTTTCTTGGCAACAAAAATATTATTGAAAAATCAATATCTTTTCTGTTAAAAGTTTTGGCTCAAAAGTCTTTTAGGAAATTGAGAATAGCCTTTAAAGAAACTTCTCAAATGCTCTGTACTATCATGGGTGAAAAGAAACAAATCTTGTCATTTAAACTAGTATTTTAATATGACTAGTAGTCCACACTTATTGTTCACAGAAATTTTAATTGCTAGCTACACTGAGCACTGCATCTATGTGAGTTTGTGTACACATATATGCAAGTTTTTTTTTCCATTCTAAATAAATAATCAGTCCTGTGAGAGTATTAAAACTCTTCCTTCAGTGATTCATGATGTCCCAGGACAGAGATTTGGGCCAGACTAATTAAAATATGGCTTACAGAAACCTGCTTATACTAAGACACTATAAACATACAAACTGATCTTGAAGTGCATGAAAATTCAGCATGGGATGAATGAAATGAAATTCTCATTTCTAATTGCGTGGTTTTGTAGCTTGTTAAGGTATAGCAAGAATATTATGATTCCTGAAGAAGTTATTTTGTTGACATAGCTTGTTTTGTGGTGACATTCTTATTATTTTTTTGTCTCAAATCAGCTCATGAAATGAGAGGGAAAATCACTTTTCTAAATTTATTTTTTTGCTTGTGTTTTGCTGATAATTTATTCTATCTCACTGGAAATCAAATGAGTGCTCAATGTATTTTGAAGGAACATTAAAGCATCTAGAACTGGATGGGCTTTGTATGTCCTTCAGGGTGACTCACAAATTTGAATTTAATTTGGATAACCCTCAATCATTCAGAAACAAAAGCATGGTATGGGCAGAAGTGTTTGTGAGGCACTCTGACAGCTCAAATCACTATTGCATTTATTGCATTTATTTGCATCTGTAACCCAGCTTACCTGTATGTATAGGTACATATTTACACAGACACACATCAATAAAATATATAAATTCATATAAATGCAATACAACATATATGTGGCAGAGAACCATCATTCTGAATGACTTCAGCTTGCCAGATATTTACTTGGAATAACATACAGCTGACGCAAATAAACAGAGAAGGTTCCTAAAACAGCCGGATAATAGCTTTGTGGTTTTCTCACTTAGTAAGCCAACTAGCAAAGACAACTTCCTTGTTTTTCTGCCTCTTAACTGAGAGAGACTTGTAGTTGTGATTTTCAGCCATCTTGTCCACAGCCACCATGAATCAATCAAGTTTAAAATCTGTGTTGACAGTAGGAAAAGTGCCAGCAAAACTTCAGCTCTGGACATGAAGAGAGTAGACTTCAGGGAACTAGTGAGTAAAGTGTCCTGGGAAAATTCTGTTGAAGGTGCTGGGGTCCATCAGTGCTGCTCACCTTCTAAATACCACTTCTTAAGGGCAATTGCAAAAGGTCAGAAGGCAAACAGAGAACGCAGGAGGCCAGCTTGGCTGAGTAGGGGTTTTCTGCTGCAGCTAAGGCCAAAAAGGATAATGAGTGCCCAGCAGGTCAAGGTCAGAGATGCTGACCATCAGAATCAGCAGAGATGCTTCTGTCACTGTAGGGAGAAAATTCGTGGGACCAAAGCTCAGCTGGGAGCTGGAAAGTACTATTGGTGACAACAAAAAGCGTGGGGTTTTTTAATACATTAATAACAAAAGGCAGTGGAGAAATAGCATCAGCCCATTGCAGGATGAGGATGGTCACCTCACACACAGGGACACGGACAAGGCAGAGTGTCTTGGGTTATGGAACCAAAAGGTGTGTATTCTATTTTCATTTGTTAATATCAGTTGAGGAGATGTTTTTCTTTATCTCTTGTAACTCAAGGGGGGACAGGCCAGATGCCTTCTGATAATGGGCCATTAACACTTCCCCAGGCTATACCTCCCCAGAGTGGTTCATCTGCATTTCNGAACCCCAGTTTCTCTGGAAGATGCCTGTCTTTCCAAACCAAGACACATAGATATTTAACGCTTTCTTTGCCTCTGTCTTCAGCAGAGGTGCTGGACCAACAGTATGCCAGCACTCTGAGCTGGAAGACTATGGCTATGAGAATGATCAATTCCCAGTTAACCCTGAGCTTGTGTGGGATCTGCTGCTTCAGTTGGATCCCTATAAGTTAATGAATGGAGCTTGACTGGGTTCAGCTGAGAATACTTAAAGAGTTGGCTGATGTCAATGTGATGCCTCACTCAATGACTTTTGAAGTCTTCAGAATCTGGAGATGTCCAAGCTGACTGAAAGCTGGAGAATGTTCTCCCAGTTTTAAAGAAGGGCAAGAAAGTGGATCCTGGAAACTACCGGTCTGTCAGTCCCACCTCAACACCTGGTAAAGTTGTGGAGAAGCTTATTCTGGAAGGTGTTAAAAAATATCTGAAGACAATGCACTGTGACAATGCATCAGTCACAGTTGGCATTGACTCATGAGAGGAAGGTCTTGCTTATCAAATCTGATCTTTTACGACAAATCAACCCACCTAGATGATCAAGGGAAGATGGTGTAATCTTTGTGGATTTTAGTAAAGACTTCAATACTCTCTCTCACAATATCCTTCTGAATAAAATGTGCAGCACACAGCTGGATAAATACATCAAGGGTGGGTGAGCAACTGGCTCAGAAGTTTGGCACAACAACAAAGTGAATGGGGTGACATCAGACTGGTGACCACAGCCCCTGTGGAATTCCATCTTAGTCCTGTGCCCTTCAACATTTTCATAAATGACCCAGGTTTATACTCAAAGGTATGTTTGTCTGTGATAATAAATTATGAGGAGCTGTTGGTTTTCCTCAAAGGCAGAAAAACCCTGCAGAGAAACCTTAACAAATTAGAAGGCTGGGCAATTCATGAATTGCATTAGTTTATCATGAGAAACTGCTGGATGTACAGACAGACTGGGGAACAAGACACTGGAGAGCAGTGCTGTGGGAAAGAGACCTGGGGGTCCTGGTCAGTGGCAAGTTGAACATGAGGCAGCAGTGCCCTGGCAGCCAGGAGGGCCAAGTGAGTCCTGGGGGGCATCAGGCCCAGCATGGCCAGCAGGGCAAGGGAGGGGATTGTCCTGCTCTGCTCTGAGCTGGGGCAGCCTCACCTCCAGTGCTGGGGGCAGTTCTGGGGACTGCAGTATCAAGCTGTTAGAGAGTATCCAAAGGAGGGCTATCAGGATGGTGAAAGCTCTGGAGGGGGAAGCCGCTTGAGGAGGTCTGTTGGTCTGCCAAGTTGAGGTCACTTGGTCTGTTCAACATGGAGTAGAGGAGACTGAGGGGAGACCTCATCACAGTCTACAGTGTTCTGAGGAGGAGAGAGGAGAGGCAGGCACTGATCTCTTCTCTGTGGTGTCTTGTGACAGCACCCAAGGGAATGAAGTCGTGTCAGGGCAGTTTTAGATTGGACACAACACCAAGACTGACAGAGTTCAAGAAGTGAGAGAATACTCTCAAGCACATGACTTTTGGGGCTGTCGTGTGCAGAACCAAGAGTGGGATTCCAAGATCCTTTGGGTCCATTTCGACTCAGGATATTCTATGATTCTATTAATAGTTATGGTGGTAATTTAAATTTTGTGGATGTTCTCTCTCCTTTTAATTCTTAGGGATCAATTACTTTTCATTGATTGTCGTTGTATAGATAAGATGCAAAGTAACACACTCATACTTCTATAAGGAATGTCAGTTGTACCACAACTTCACACAGATAGAATAACAACATGAGATCCCATTGCTGGTAAAAGTTTTGGTTTTAAAAGCATTGGATATCTCTACAGCTGCCAAGGCATTCCATTTTTACTACTTTTTCACAAGACTCTAAAAGTTTCATTCATTTGACATTCCATCCTACAACAAAATATGGGGCTCGTATACGTGCTACTCTGCATCAAGCGTGAAATCAATATATGGTCTTAAATATAGGCAAGACATCATGGCAAACTAGTTATTGACATGCTAAAGTCATTAACACCTGACTGAGAAGATAGATTATGACATTATTAATTTAACTGACAGAGGGTAAGGAAGATAACCTGCCACGTAAGTCCACAGACAGTTATCTGCAAAGTTTTTATTCTTATTTTGTTCAGCAAACTATATAGTTATGACAATTAAGAATCACTTTTAATCTGTCAATCTCAGAGATTGTCATCAGAAAGTTCAGCTGAAGGAGAATGTCTATTTGACTCATCTCAAGTGTATGATTACTGTTTGTCACTTTTATGAATTATCCTATTCTTTAAAAAAAAAAATGAAGCTAAGCTGTTTAACATGGTTATTGTGTAATTTGGAAGGCAGGATGCAGCAATACATCTAAAAGAGATAAATATGGTTATGTAGTGAAACTTGTTTGTTAATGGATGACATGTAGCCATAGCAATAAAAGCAAGGATGGTTTTCATTGTAATGACTATATATACATAAAAATATCGAAAGAAAGGAAAAATAGAAAAACTGCTGAATTTTCACTTTTTCCTTTAGATATACAGTAGAGATATAAATACTGCAACAGATGACACAGTACCAAAAGATGAGAGTGATTCTCCAGATACAAATTAATTTTTTTACGCTTAAAACACTTGTGTGTATAATTGGTTTGCACAGAGACTAACAAGACCTGTCATAATTCTATGGCGCTTTGTCTCATTTGAAGCATTTTTAAGGTAGACTTTATTAAGATTGACTTTATAAAAAGTGTTGAAGTTTTAGATTTTTTTTAACTGAAGGATCATGCTTTTTTGGAGTACCATGATCAAGTTTTGCCTAATAAGGTTATTTCCACTACAGTACTTCTTCCATACTTTTCGCCTGTTCTTCAGTTCTCTAGGTTTCCAGGGCATGTTCTTGCATTCCTGGAATCTCTGCCAACTGCTGAAAAAGAGAAAAATTCTGTTTGTTTTACCATTACTTCACCCTATGAACGGGACCCTGGGGCCATCCTCAGATGTAGGAGGCACCTGTTCTAGAGAAATTGCTCTCCATTGTTTATAGAAATCACAAAACTGACTTGGCTTCAGAAGTGCTGCAGTGTAGGAAGACCAGGATAAATTGAATTTCAACAAATATGTGTGATAACTTTTACTTTGTTAAAAGTTTAATAATTCTACAGGGCCTTGAAAGTGGCAGTGTGTATTATTCTTCTTCATTTAGACCTGTATAGGATAACAATAGAAAAAATAGAAAACAAATACGCTAATTCAAATTAAGCAGAAAAACAACCCAATAACTGAATAAAAAAACCTTTGCTACTAGATATAAAAATAATTTTATTCTAAGTCAACAGTGAATTTCACCATGAACAAGTAGTTCAGCTGTAGTTTGTTCTGCCCATCCTATTCTCTTCTTTCAGAAAAAACTTCCCTTTGTCTTGGAAAGAAATTTTGCCTGAAAAAGTGAAGAATGTTAGAACCTGGAGGTTTCAAAACCATAAGCAAAGCTTATGGAATAATTAAAACTAACTATGGCCCTTTCTACACATTATGGTACTAACAAAGATAAGAATATCCATGCAATAGAAATAGAGAGAGAGGTAAAGAGTAATTTTTCAAATAAATAGACAGGTTTGCATTGCTGTTGCTGTGGTCTCTACTGTCCTTAAACACCAATGAAGTCCATTGGCTGCAGTTTCTTCTAAGCAGTTCCTTATAAACCCCTTTTACACGGACAATAGCAGTGAAAAGCAAAACCTCCTCACTGCTGGTGAGAGTTGTCCACATGCACCTCAGGTATCCAATTTTTCGTGTTTCACATGCTTGGAACCACTTAAAGTGTAATATAAGAATGTGGGCTGCTTTGAGTACTGAACAGACTTTATGATTCATTTTACCATATCAAAGCATTTCTTATGAGGCTTAAGCAGGCAAGCAAGCATAAATGTAAGTTTAAATGTGTAAACATTTATCTTGTGTGTGGGAACTATATTATTGTTTGTCTTCTCTCCAAGCTGTATTACAAGGACTCACCATTTCTTTGTTAGGGCAAATCTATGGTTTTAGGCATTGGCTGGGTTTCTCTTCCTGCAAGAAGCTAAAAGCTTTTAAGACTTGCATTGTATAAGATAGGTTGACATTTTTGTTTCCTTTTCAAAACATAGTGGTTTGATGCTGTTGGGATTCCAGGCATCCACCAAAGCCACTTTATCACTCCCCTCCACAACCAGGCAGGAAAGAGAAAATATAATGAGGGATTCATGAGTTGAGATGATGACCGGGAGAGATCATTCACCAAATACCATCATGGGCACAACAGGTTAGAATTAGACACATTGATTGAATTCATTACTGACAATATCACAACAGGATAAGGTGAAGTAAAATAAAACCTTTAAAACACCTTCCCTCCATCCCTCCATCTGTCCCAGCCCTACTTTTTTCCCCAGCAGAAAAGGGAAATGGGAATGGAGGTTGTGGTCAGTTCATCACACGTTGTTTCTCCTGCAGCAGCTTCCTCTACTCCACTGTGGGGTCCCTCTCATGGGAGATAGTTCTCCATGAACTTCTATGTGAGTGCATCCCATGGGCAACAGTCCTCCCCAGACCACAGCAGCATGGGTCACTTATCCACAGGGCAGTCCTTCAGTGTCTTCAAGGGCCCTCTCTCTCATGCTTTCCACTGGGCCACAGACCCCTCTCAGGCATCCCCCTGCTCTGGCATGGGGCTCCTCCCCAGGCTGCAGGTGTATCTCTGCATCCCCATGGACCTCCATGGGCTGCAGGGGCACAGCTGCTTCACCATGGACTGCACCACAGGCTGCAGGGGAATACCAGCTCTGGCATCTGGAGCACTTCCCCGCCTCCTTCTCCACTGACCTTAGTGTCTGCAGACTCCTCTCAAAAATTCTCACCCCACGCTTTTCTGGCCTCAATTGCTTCTGTGCAAATACTTTTTCCTGTTTCTTCCTAAATCTGTTATAACAGAGGCGTTACCACCACTTCTACTTGGCCCAGCCTTAGGTAATGGCACATCCACCTTTGGAGCCCCTGCAGATTGGATCTACCAGACATGGAGGAAGCTTCTATCAGCTTCTCACAGGAGCCACCCTGTAGCAACCCTGATACCAAAGCCTGGCCATGCAAACCCAGTGCAGAAGAAAACAATAGAAAAAAAAAAAAATCCACATATTGCCGCTGTCCTGGTGTTTGGTAGCAGCAAACCTAGCTTTTACCACCTGGAAGGTGGGCAGGCAAGCATCTCCTACTGGAACTGATGTTAATGTTATCTCTTTGGGTTAATTGGCAAGTAAATGGTGCAGTTTATATGTTGCCTCCTTAGGAGAGGGTTCCTGCATCAGCAACTTTGTGATATTTCGCCCTGAAATTGAGTTCTGTGCTTAACTCCTTCCTGACAACTCACAGAAATGAATCCAGATGAATCCAGTCTTTCTCCAGTTGCATGCAATGCATGAGTGAGTGCACATCTGCAGGTTTTTTTGAGAAATTTAATTTTTACTTAATACAAACTGACTAAATATTTTAAGAAGTTTTTTTTTTGTTTTTTGGTTTTTTTTTTTTTTTTGGTTAGTAACATCTCTGGTTAAATGCTAGTTTGGCATACAGAAATATCTTTAGGGAATTCTTTAACTTGAGCTCTTTTGTAGATATGCAGATATCCAAGAAAATAATATCACAATTAAAACAAAATATGTTCTAACCTGGATTTTAGGGCACAAGAGGGTTTTGCTGACTTAGCAATGTTTTCAAAACCTTGCAGAGTATTTTCTTATTGCTCATCAGAAATTGTTACTGTACATTGGTTACTGGAAACTCTTCTCTGTGCAAAACACTCTGCTACACAATCCTGTTTCCAGGAACTATTTATGGTTCTCTTTGGAAGAGAAGTGTGCCTTGGAGTTTTCAAGCCAGTTTTTAATTTTTAAAATTTCTTCCCTGAAGCAATATATCAAACTATCTACTAAAATAAAGTGTTTATTTTTGCAGTAAATGTATTTTGTATGTGAGTAAAATCAGTTGCTTCCCCAGCTAATAACTAAATTTTCTGCTTATATGTGGGGTGTTTCCGCCAAACACAGGCAAAGATAAACCTTTTTTTTCACCTTTATAATTCAGTGGGTCATATTTGTAAAATTCAACTTATTTATTATTGTATTTAACTGAAAAAAAATCTTAGTTTTGTGGTTATGATTTGGTTTTATATGATAAAGAGTACTTCAAAACTAAACATGTTTATTTCCTGAAGTGTTAGATAGATGAAGAACATTTTTAATAAGCTAGTGCCCTCCCGCTGAGTTTCAGAACATGTCTATGCTAGGCAAAGTTTCATTTCTATTAAGTTTCAATTAAATGCCTGTAATGTAATTACATAGCACAGGAAGGATCTATTCATGTTGTGAATATTTGATTTGTACTAAGATTACCAAAAACCCTATACAACGTCTCCATAACTTTAGAATTTTTTTTCCTGTCCTTCTAGCTCCTTATGTGCTACAATAACATCTAGTAGATATCAAATCTTGTAATTTTTTCCTGCTTTGAGAAATACTTAACTTGGCCTTTGATTTTAAACAGGTGTTCAGAATAAAATATACCCACTTGCAGAAAAGGCAACAGAGTTCTGAATGGAAACAATATGATAGCTATTCTGGAAATACAGACAATGACACAATTCCCAGAGATGATATGTCAGTCAGGTTTTTTTGCTTGTGCAACTGAAGCTAAACAAGAAATAACAATAACCTCTTTACATTTTGTAAAAATATCTAATAATTTTTTGGTTTCACGTCATATTTTTAGCATTTTTCACATGAGAATCTGCCTTTCCATGTGCATGACAGCAAAATTTCACTGTTTCATCAATAAAACTGTCATAATTTCACCTTGAATCTATTCACAGGAGCTTTGTAACTTGAGGTATATAAATCTAGTTTAGATGAAGGACTCTAATTAAAATCTTATTAAGTATAAAATAGAAAATTTCTTATGACTATACTAGTAATCTGTAGTTTGCATCATGCTATTCTTCACATACAAAGCATCTTTTTAGTGTTACCTGTATCTCTCAATGGATCCGTTTCTTCTGTTCCCAGAAGAAAAAGCTGGTTCCTCTGCAGGTGTATGTGACTGATAAGTTGAAATTGCTGGAAAGCTGAAGTGAAAAACTTGGAAATGGTCGGGAGGCATAAGTTTCAACTTAGTTTTAGACTTGAGTTCCTGTGTCATCATAACTGACCAAAATGCTTTTATGTCGATTTTCCTTTACTGTTCTCCCTTGATGTGCTACCTCAAGATTACAGGTCACTTAGACCTGAGATGGCCAAAATGGGAAAAAGCAACAACTAATGCTTTTATTTTTCTGTTGGTATATAACTTGAGGAAGGAATTAAAAATTTGCAGGGTTGTACCTCTTGATTTACCTACTATTGTAGGGAGTTAATCATACCCTGAGTCAGGCCACAAGCCAGGGAGTGACAAGGGAGTGGCACTCACCCACCACAGCTGTTCTTGATGACACCACACCCAGTGACTTCTAGCACCGATGCCATTATACCAATAATTCAAAGACAGGAGGGAATGGTCATTGGAGGAGGGTAACAGTGATTACCTTTCCCTGCAAATAGTTAATGCAACTCTAACGTATATTATACAAATACAAGCACATTTCCCTATGCAGATTAATCTAAAAAATGTAAATTCTCAGAATATGTATTCTAGAAATAGAGTTTAGATAGTAATAATAATATTTTAGATAACATAGTAAACTTGTATGTTACTTGAACCCCTTGCATAACATCAATTTTTTTTTTTTATTTTAAAGATTTTTATTAGTGAATGAAGCAGCAAAAGAAAGAAAAAAAATGCTCATTTTTTTTTCTCTTTTTGAAAATGTTGTTTGCATTAGAACTCTGAATGGCACAGTTAAATATCTACTGGAGACAAGGAGTTAAAGTTTTTTGGTGAATGTTTTTTCTGGTTTTTCTATAATAGTGTTGTGAATCTCTATTCAGACCATTATTGAAATGCCATTTTCCTGGATACAAAGGATGTCATACCTTTTTTTCATCTTGCTAAAACTCTTCATTTCAACAAAGTTTTCAAAGCTTAATAAGTACTTTAAAAGCTAATAGAAATATCCTGTGACACAAGTCTGAGTGACTAGATTCTGCTTTTCCTGTTTCACAGAAGCCTGTCTCAGAAAGTGATTTATAGAGAGAGTCTGGCACAATTGGAAATTGAACCTCTGATTCTTGACTACACACACACTGAGATACAAGAAATTCCATTTAAACCTAAGAAAATAGTTTTGTATTGTAGAATGGCTGAAAAGTTGGACAGTTTGCTAAGAAAGATTTAGGAGTAATTATGCTCAGAGATATTAAAAACCTGAAAGACACTGTGCTGGGTAACCTGCTTTCACTCAGCTTTGAGGAGAGTGTTTGGAATGGATGATTTCCTGAAGATGTTTTCACCACTAACCATTTCATGACTTTGTAGATATTTAATCAGTGGGCAAATTTTCCCTACAAAATTTTACTACAGACAGCTGCAAGGAGCAGAAAAGTCTTTTCTAGATCTAGGTGAGTCTGCTGCTTGCCTTGTAAGGTGTATATACATCAAAGGGGTTTAGGGAACAATTCTTTTCCTTCCAAAATAAATCCTTCAACTATTTGAGGAACAACTGAGCCGCTGTTCCTCTTCTATAGTGTTTCTTCATAGGACACTTCCATTTCTAAATCAAGTGTAGATGCACATGTAGGTTTGACAAACTTGCCCTGAAAATATTGTTTAGTTTTCTGGTAAAATAAGAGAATATAGCTTTTTGCTTTTTGCCTTTTTTTTTTTTTTTTTTTTTCAATGCCTAGCTTTGTGGGCTTTTTAACATATACATGCCAATTAGCTTTTGATAAAGAAAAATTATGTCTGTTGATACAGACGTACCACAAAATGTCTGCTAGAAAAAGTTGTTTCAGGAGCAGAGGGTTACTTCTGCTTCAGGTACTTCTTGCTTATTCCATAAAGAATAAACCACCTTAGATGCTATGAACTTTTAATCTAAACAAACAATAAAAAAGAAGAAGAGGCAGAAAAAGGAAACATTGTGTCTGAATATAAATATATGTCAGCAATTGGTTTGGTTTAGGACCAAGTATCCTTATTTTCAAGTGCAGTTCCTACCAGGGCAGCAGTACCTGATGTAGCAAGCTTTGGAATGGGAGCTGGGATCTCTTGAGAGCATTCCTCACCTTGGTCACTCGCTAGGTGAGGAATGCACAGCTATTCCACTGCTGAATGGAGTTCCTTCCTCTGTATCAGGTTGTGCTGTAACTTCTGGATGTATCAGGTCAGGTGTTTTCTCATCATATATATGATGATATGTTGTCTTGGGTTGTGGAGCCAGGGATGTGGAGCCAGGGATCCTATTTCATTTCTTAAAAGCAGTTGAGATGTATTTTTTTCTTTATCTCTTGTAACTAAAGGGGGAAGAGGGCCTGAGCCTTCTGATAATGGGCCATTAACACCTCCCCAGGCTACACCCTCCCCAAAGCAGTACATCCACATTCCATCATCCTATTATGGGATGCACCACATTCCCTCAGTAGTGGGGGGAGCCAGACATTCCTACCTGGATAAAATTGAGACACAGGAACATGTAAACATCTAGTTTCACCCAGTTTCTGGGAGGAAGACTGGACCTCATCTCACCAACACCAGACCCAGTCTCATCATCACCAGACCCCTTCTCACCACCCCTGGACCCTCTTGCTACAGGATCATCTCTACTTCAACAGAACCACATCTGCCACTCTAGGAGGACTCACTTTTGGACTGCTTTCAACAGCCTGACCAACAGGGTGTCAGGTTGTAGCTCTCACTGTCAGGGTTTTCCAAAATTGTTGTTTGTTTGTTTACTGGGTTGGTTGGGTGGTTTTGTTTTTCTACTACATTTGTTTTATTCATATTCTTAGTAAAGAACTGTTATTCCTATCCCCAAAATCTTTTCCTGAAAGCCCTTGATTGCAAATTTATAATTTGGTGGGGGATGAGGGGTTTACATTCTCCATTCTAAGGGAAATCCCAGTTTCCCTGGCAGATACCTGTCTTTCCAAACCAAGACATATGTGTAGTCAACATTTATCGTTTGTGCTGAGCATGACACTAGCTATTAAATTTTTCCATGTTATTTAAATAAGATTCAGTAACAGGCTCTGTGTCTTCTCTGTAGAGGTCCTGAAAGACAAATGAATTACACATTCTCTGTCTTCCTTTATTCTGTCAGTTTTATTTACATACAAAGTAGCACCATAGAGTACAGCTGTCTATAATGAGGCTTTGCTTTTCAGTACAGTACAAGATGCAGTGTGTTCAAGGTGGGATGTTAATGGTGATTAAAAGCAACTGTTAAATGATTTTCAAACCAACAAGGTTAAAATACAAAAACAGTGCCAGAGCATTTATATTGTTATCTTATTTTCAATTAAAGCTGAAAGTAAATATGTCATGTATGTTTTAATTTTCTTTCAATTTGCAACTTTGTGTTTCAAAGTATATGGAGAACAGCACATAAAACCTGGTTATTCTGAGATTGCAAATTGGTGAAATCAGTTGGATAGTTTTGCTTTGATAATATGTATAGATTTTCATATGTATATGGTATGGCTTTGCATTACTGGTGTCTAAAATTTTACAGGCTGCACATTATTGTTTGTGGAGCAGCTGTAATGCAAGGTTTTCTAGACCTTGTCAGACACCCAGGACTGTCCTATGTCTGCAAAGGCAGCTAATGACTCATTGTCGAAGACAGCTGTGCTAAAGAGAACACAACCAGTCAGTCAAGAACAAGGGCTTTCTCTCTTCACCCCAGATCTGTTAGATCATGCTGGGGTACTGAGATCAGTTTGGGATCTGCCATATGAGTAAGATACTGATCAGAGAGCCACTAGGATGATCAGATACTGGTTCATTTGCTGTAGGAGGAGAAGCTGAGGGAATGGAATTTGTTGAACCTGGAAAAGAAACAGCTTTGGAGCCACCTAACTGCAGCCTTTCAATAACTATAAGAAAATGTAATAAAAAAGAAAACAAGTGAAGCTCTTTACGGCGGTGCATGGAAGGAGGCAAAGAGACAATTTCAATCTGAGGGCAGTCAGGCACTGGAAGACACTCTCCAGAGAGGCCGTGAGGTCTCTGTCCTTGGAAGCTGTGAATGACCTGTTTTCATCTCATAGGTGGTCCTGCTTTGAGAAAGAGGCTGGACTTTTATATTTTGCATATACATAGTTTGCTTTTTAGCATAATTAAAAAAAAAAAAAAAGAGTGTAAACTAAAAAAGTGTGAGTATTTAGTAGCAGGATAATTACTTCATATTTCCAATCCATTGTCTTGAGAGATTTACTAAGAAGTACAAGAAGTTTATATGTATTGGTAGAAGTGGGGTTAAACACCTGTTTAGTAGGTTGTTCTTGCACTTTTTCAAATTAGGTGACTTTTAGAATGCTCTGGAGAAGTGTCTTTTCCTTAATCAGGTGCTAGACCTGATTATCTTATTACAACATACAAACAAGAGGATACTTTATCTCCCTCCATATTGTTAGCTCTGGTTAACACTGAAGGTAACACTTCCCCCTACATTTTTTTCTCTATTTCTCTTAACACATCTTTTTATTTCCCTCTACAGTCTTTCTCCAGTATCTTTTTCTGAGGTGATTTCTGTAGAAATCAATTTTCAACTGAAATGGAATTCTGGTTCAAGGGAGCTTTAACTATTGTTAAGGGGCAATCACTTCTCCTTTGATTTTTTCACTTGAAATTGGTTACATTTTCTCCACCAAGACTTTTCAATTATGCCCAGAATCTGAAATTCTATGGTAAAATATCTCCTGCTATATCCTACTGCTTTGGTAAAAACTCACCAATTAGTCAATAACTTAACTAAGTCCTGGGTTAATTCTAAACCCTGAATATTCTAACTCATGTAGATGGTAAATGGAACTGCAACTGCACCAACCCAATTGCTATTAACTTTTTCATAAACCTGGAAGTATGTATGAGACAAAAAGGTATCATTGATTGTTTTAAGACTCTTACTGTGAAATCAGATAGCCTAAAATGCTAATTTTTTTATATCAATATATTGTAACTGTTCCCTATTCTGTGTTTGATATCTAGTTTTTTGTTCTGTTTTGTTTTCCTTTTTTTTTAANTGTCCATTAAGACACTCACAATATTGCATCTTACTACTTGTATCAATAGAAAAAAAAATTGCTATGACTTTTGCAGTTGAGATAAGAGATTGATAGTAGTTTTTATCTCTTGACCAATATTACATGTAATCCAGAAAAAAAAAAAAAAATGAAAATGTGCAGAGCCTGATCACACTGAGGCAGTAGTTAAATGAAAGGCCTAGAATCAGGAAAAAAAAAATTAGATGAAGGAATAAAGTGTTGTCCTCTCATTAATTTTGGAAGACATGTGGATGATATTGCAAGGGATTTTCCTGAGATTTATTCTCTGATTATTCCATGTCTGAAAGAATCAAAATGGTGCTCAGCTGGGGCAGTCAATAAGCAGACTAAATATGTGACAGATGCACAGACAACTTCAAAGATGTTGTTACAAGTGCCTGTGGAGATATTTAAGGAGCCAGATGCTGCTGCCTTATATTTTCCACAGCTCAGCCTGTGTCCTGTGATCACCTTCCAAAGGGAGTGTGGGGTTCAATATGCTGCAGTACACAATATTCTATCTAGTCAGTTTTTGTCTCTTTAGTTCCTTTAGCATTCACCTAGCACAAGTACATAGGGAGCGTATTGTGTGTATACATATATGTATGTATGTATGTATGTATGTATGTATGTATGTATGTATGTGTCTATACATATGCCCCCAGCCATCTCTGCTCTTACGTGCTTTCATACATTTTAGGCAATTTGAAAGACACATTTCAGAGTTTATCTGAGCATATATTACTAAACAATGCTTTAGAACAAAGAGAGAAGCAACTACAAAAATACTCCCCATAACAGAGTTTGAGAATTATCATGAGATTGTATTTCCATGGTTTATTTTTTGTTTAAGGTATTTCACAGTAAATATGAACATTTTTTTTGCCAGCTCTTTCTTTGTCCTTGTCAAGAAGGGGATCAGCAGACTGATTCCTGTGCCTGTTCCTGGCTTGCTTGGTGACTGGAGATGTCTTTTCTATAGATTTATATGGTCTTTCACTGTGTAAATTACAGAATCAGCTAGGTTTGGAAAGCACTTTGAGATCATTGAGTCTGACCTGTGACTCAATACCGTCCTGTCAACTAGACCATGGCACTGAGTGCTCCATGCAGTCTTTTCTTAAAACACCTCCAGGGATGGTGACTCCATCACCTCTCTGGGTAGCTCATTCCAATGTCCCTTTACTCCTGCTGTGAAGAAATTTTTCCTAATGTCCAGCCACTGGTCCTCTTACTCCTGTTGCTGGTTACCTGGGAGGAGAGACTAACCCCCACCTGGTATGGCCACCTTATTTATTAGCCAGTATGGAAGAATATCTGAACTCAGCATCAGGAAAAAGAGTCATGTCTTTT
>VWYO01006050.1:0-24877 GCA_013400275.1 Rhadina sibilatrix
TTTTTTTTTTTTTTGTAACCAGGGAAACTCTTTCTCTGTGGCAAATGTACACTTTTCTGCCAGGTTTATCAATAAATACCACATACTGTTTTGGGCTACAGAGAAAGCAGAGTAGTAAAAGAGCCAATATTTAGTGATCTAGTGCCATGTAAATATCCTGCTTCCCTTTGGAAACAAATTTTGTCCCATACAGACCTCTTTGGATACATATTAGAAGACACTACTCTGAAATATTTTGTCATTACCACTGAAGGGACCAGGGATAAGTAAAACAACTAGATCTGTGCACTTGTAAATGCAACTTACTGTGGGCAAAATTTATACTGCTTATTTATCCTGGGTACAAACAAGCTCATCACTTAAAAGGAAAGAGAAACAGAGGTAAACACGAGTTGTGCTCACATAAACAAGCCAGCACTGTTTCCACATAGTATAAATCTATTTCTGTTAAACAATTTGGCAAATATTCCTCTCATATAGATATACATATATATACACACATACATGTATACATATATATGTATACATGCAAATATATATATATATACAGAAGAATACCAAGCCAGCCGCAGGAGAATATACTTCTATTCAGTTTTTTTTTTCTTGGACTTCAGCTGGCATCCAATTAAAATATCCACTTCTGAGAAATACACAGAAAAGTGTTACTTCCCCTAATAATCCATTTCTTTACTAACTTTTTGGATTGACAAAGGAAGGACATTTTTCTTCAGGGGGTCTGTGCACCACATTCAAAATTTTTTAAGTGGATGGTAGCAGTAGCTCACTGCATCTCTGGGAGTGGAACAGTATAAGGAGAGCAAGATAATCCCTTAAAATGGAAGTGACTAATCTAAAAACCTTTAGTATATTCTTCTCACAGAAATTCCTCCTGCCCCGTCCTGCTTTCAAGGCAGGCTTTAGTCTCTTACCTAATGTTAATTTTAATCACAATTTCCTAGAGCACATTAAAAAAAAACAAAAAAACAACCCAAAAAAAAAAAAAACAAAAACCCAAAAAAAACCCCACAAAAAAACACCAACCCCCCCAACAAAAATCAGACAAACCAACCACCTGTAGATCATCAGCTTTACCGAGACCATTGGCAATAGAAAATACTTGGTGTTGTTTGCACACAAGAACAAAGGTTTCCTACCATTTTCCCAGTTAAATTTTACCCAGTTCAAATTTCTGCAATGTCTTCTTTACTCTTATTTCTCCTCACTATTTGTAGAGACTTTTCTCAAGAACATTGTCAGCTGAGATCAGATAATTGGGATTATTTGACAATTTTGCCACAGCTCTGTTTCTCATGGAGAAAAGTTATCCTCCTTTGGTGGCCTGTAAGCACTATCTGAACCAGTCACCTGAGGTTCAGCTTGTGCATTTGTAACTGCTTTCTGCTTTTCAGTGGTCATAAAGACTTTATTAGATAGTCATTTATATACAGCATCTAAAAATAAGTAACAAATAAAATCCTGTTAATGTAAAAAAGACAGAATCTTGGTTCTTTTTCTCTTAAACCTTCCCCCCCCAAATATTTATAAAGGACTGTTTGAAACAACTTTCCATCAAATCAATTTTTTGTTTTTATATGGCATTGTGAAATAAAGAAAAAAAATTCCTGTATTTCAATTTAGCATGTAATTTTTTTTCCTTTAGAAGATTGCTTTTTTTTTTTTAAATCAAGGAAAGATCTGGTAAGTTGGTTTGTTTTTTTTTTCTCAGCTCCACCATGAACTTTTTTTGTTGTTGTTGTTTTTTACATAATTTGTACTTCTATGTCTGATTTTCTTATCTGAAAAACAAGTTCATAATTAAAAAAAATATAATAATAAAAACAGAAGTTGTACATCTGCAGTTTGCCTTGGTAGGAAGCTGAGATTCTGCTCAGGGATGGATTTGTATTGGGAGCTAGTGCCTGGAATAGTTTCTGTTTTCTGGACACCAATATTGTCAGAATGCCACCCAAAGGCCCAATCAATAAGAAAAGGCATTGTCTAGGGAGAACATGGATTTATTAATGTTAATACTATATCTATATATATTTTAGAAAGAGTCTTGTTTGTTTGCTTGTGTATTTTTTGCTTCTTGATGTTATTTTATCAGAAGATAAAGTAGTGCTGCGGTCACTTGGGAACCTTTGGTTTCTTTCAGCTCCAGTCTTCTGGAGTGGCTTCAAAGCATAAAAGCCTGGACATCTTTCTGAGTTGTGAGTAAATACAGAAACACCTGATATGCTTTGGCTGTTCTTAATTTTAGTGGTAATAAACACAGTAGCTGTGATAGTATCAGTGTTTATACGAGGGGGTTACATTAGACTGGAAAAAGACAAACATTGCTTTTCATTACTTTAGGGTTTGTGGCAAAATGCAAGATATCAATAAATATATATATTTATAGAGATCATAAGGTTTCTAATATGAGTGTTTAAAAAAAAAATCCACACATTTAAATATTGTCTGATTTTCTATTGCTTATGGCACCTGTAGAAGCCGGAATGGGAATTGTCATGACAATCTTATTGTGTTATTCCAAACACATTTTGACAGTCTTAATAACAGTTCTAATACACCCTAGCGGGTTTTCTGTTTTTGACAAAACATGCAATGTGTTCTGTTCCTGGCTTTATTTGACTCCTATTTATTAGGACAGTCCGGCTCTTATTTAACACAAAATTAATTTCCAGCCCATGATTTTCTCATTTCCAGATATTCAAAAATATATTTCCTTTATGTCTGGTACGTTTTGAGAAAGTCAGATTTCAATTTCAGCTTCATTCATCCTTATAATGAGTAGGACTGTATAGAGAGCAGTTCTTCCCATCCCTTCTGGTTACAGTGCAGAGAAACTAGAAAAGGGGACCAAAAAAATTTGTTCAAACTGAAGAAAATCTGTAAGCACTGCAAGAAAGGCAACTGTCGTTACCCATCCTTATTACTTCCAATGTCTGGAAATACTGAGGGAAGGACTTAAACTTCCTCAGTGAAAGACGTGATATCTACCCATCTTTGTGACAGAAATAAATGTTCCAAGGAAGAGGTGTTATGTATTTTCAGAACTGTGGCTGTAAAGGTTTCTTTAAAGGCAAGAGATTCTTTCAAATGCTAATAAGTAAATTCTTTGGAGAGTCAGGATTAAATAACAGGGTGATGTATTTCAAACTCCGACTGAAAAACTTTAGTGGAAAGTGTCAGAGATGATTTAGACAGAGGTTTCTGAAATCAGGGAGTTGTCTGACAACTCTTTTAATAGGCAGATGCATCTGAATGAAAATCAAATGCTAAGGATATCAATGAGTTTTCTGTGTCACAACTTTCATTTAGATGTGGGGTTTTTGTGGTTTTTTTGTTTTTTCTTTTTTACTATTTAAACACATAGAGTTATTTCTTTCTGTAGGACTCTATGAAATGGGAAGATGATGTAGGTGAGAATTGGGATGATGAAAAAATAAAATAACATGCAAAAAAGAATAATGACAACTTTTTCATGCACACAGGCATGTTAACAGTTAATAAAGAATATGAAGTTTTCTTAATAGTAGAAAATAACCCAGACAAACCATGAATTGGTTGGTTGGTTTGGGGTTTTTCTATCAGAAGTGAAAAATACATATCTNNTTAAAAAATGAAAAAATATCTTTTTTTTTTTTTTTTTTTTTTTTTTTTTTTTTTTTTTTTTTTTTTTTTTTTTTCTTTTTTTTTTCCCCTCCCACTCAAGGTCTGTTTTGTTTTTGGGGCTGCAGATCCTACTCCAAAGATCAGAAGATGCTGATTACTTTTCAGTCCCATACCTTATCTTTGAGTTTCCAGGAGGGAAACAAAATATTCCTCTCATTCCTTTGTCTTTTAAAAGCACATAGGAGAGGAAATAAGTCTAATAATATCAGATTTTTATTTATTTATTTATCAGTGTATTTTCCAAAATGTTTTATAACATGAGGATACATGAGGCTTGGTAGCTGAGGTCCAGTGAGATTAGCCAGCCTCACACAGGGTCAATGCCAAAGCAAGGGCTGCAGTTTTGGCTCTTATTTGTCTGTTTGATGCTTTGCACGTGAGCCTACATGATGGCAGGTTCAGCAAGAAAGGAATTTCATTGTCTCCTTCACTGTTTTCAGCGATGCCTTTTTTGTCCCAGAATTCCTACAGCAGGTTTCTCTTGTCCTTTACTGAGTTCCCTTGTTTAATTGCTTGTTTGCTTTAGTACAGCTCCAATTTTCATGTGGCACCTGTGCTTTTTCAGGTGTGATGAGACAGGTGCTTCACTCTGCCTTTCAGTGTAATGCCATGGCAGTTGGGAAAATGGAGAAAAAAAAAAAAAGAAAAATATGCTGTACTAGGAGGGTATGGGAGTTCCCAGCTTATCAGAATAAACATAATTTATCAGGAAATGAGAAATATGTATAAAGCCTTGTTTGGTGCTATCAGTATAAACAGGATGTTCAAGGAAACAAGAATGTGTTTACATGTTATCCTCTTAGTCAAAAGAAAAAAAAAAAAAAAAAATCCCCCAAAGCACCTGCAGAACTTCAGCAGAGCTGCTGATAAGTATTTATGCTAAATCTGCAAGGAATGAGCGTCAATCTTGGTACTCTGTGGGAAATAAACAGAAAAGTAGCCAGGTTCTGTATCCTGACCTGGAAGAGCTCCAGATCTTGGGGCTTTCTTTGTGCAAAAGTTCCCCAAACAGCTGCTGGCATTTCATTTCTCACAGGCAATGACTCACCTGCTCACAAGCACCATTTCTCAGCCCTGAGGTTTGGGTACCCCTCACAGCCTGTATCATTTCTCTAAGAACTTATTCAAACCATTTTGCATAAATTCCTTCCATTTTTGAAGGCTACTGGTAAGACTATCAACAGTTCATAACAGAGAAAGAAGAGAAAATAATTATAGCAAGGTGATGAGATATGAAGAAAATTCAGAGAACTTGATTAGAACTTGAGCCCAATTGCTTAAAGCCATCTCTATGTAGAGATGTTTGATATTCTACGTAAAATCTCTGATATTCTATGCAAAATGCATTACAAGCATGCTTTGCTCTGCTTTTCACGATGAGAATCAATTTTGTTTTGTTTTGGTTTTGTTTTTTTTTTTAACAGGTATCTAAGTGGGTTGAAATACTGACCATCAATTTGCCTTCTCTTCTAGGGGTTCAGGAGCAAAATGTGAAAATTTTATTTTCCTGAATAAAATTATTTCTTTGTTCCTGCACATCATTTACCTACAAATAATTTTTTTTTTTATTCTCAAAACTTTTATACCATATATTTTTTTTCTTTTTTCTATTTTTTTTTTTTTCTAATTTTGTGAAGCAGATCATGCAGCTGTTTCAAATAATAGAAGCAGATCTCGTGGTGGTTTTCTGTCAAAAGATAGATTCATTTATTTCAATAGATAAATGTATATCTCTAGACCAAATTTTTTAATACTCCTTTATTTATGACATTTTCATAGAGTAAGAAGAAGCTCTCCTCTCTGATTAAACTCTTGGCATCAAATTAATTTAAATACAGATTGTTTTCCCCAATCCTGTTTTAATGAACCATGCTTCAGCTTTCCCAAAGGAAAATGGCTCATAACTGGTTTTGATTAGCTGTTTGTTAAAATGTCTGTTTTTGAGTAATATTTATACATTTTCATTGTATTTAGATATAGTTTAGGACTGTTTTCTGTGATCCATGTCACCAACCTAAAAGTAGAAAATGTAACTACTAAATAACTCTCCAGCAAAAGATATTGATGCCCTAATGTCCAATCTCAAGTGTCTTATGTAAGTAGTTAAAAAAAGTAAGAAAAAGTAAAATGTAAGTCTGCATTTCTTCCAGACCACTGTGACAGAGCACTTGACTATTTAATATACTATCTCTTCAGCCTGGGTGAAATTAAGGATGACTCCAATTATTTCTAGGAGGAAAGTCAGAATGTCAAGTTATTTTTTTCAAGGCTATTTTTCCTTTGTTGCATTCTGTACTTTTTTTTTTTTTTTTTTTTTTTTTTTTTTTTTTTTTTTTTTTTTGTGAGGTTCAGCGATACAATCACAANTTTTTTTGGTGAGCTAAGCAGATAGACTCAATCTAATAATGTCTGGAAGTACAAAAAGAGCAGGACACAAAGTCTTCTAAATGGGGTGATTTGGAGAGCAGGTCACTGTGCTGCATTTAGTGGGAATGCTGCAGCTCCTGGCTGTAAGAGGGTGGCTCCAGTAAGGGCTGATTCACAGGGAAAGGAGGAAAGAAGCCTTTATTTCAGTCTGAAGCTGTCATCTTCAAGAGCGAAGCCCTAGTTCTCTTACTCACTGTGTCCTGGGACCCCTCAGCCCACAGACTTGCTGCTCTGGCCTTGCCAGGGTGGATGATGTCAACACAAAATCCCACCGTAGTGAGATGTCTGACAAAGTTTGATTTGAATGAAGTTTCTGTGAAACTTAAAAGCCAGTCACAAATTTCTGATGCAAATTCTGCTTTTGGTTTATACCTGGCAAAGAAAAGCTTTAGCCTTCCCAAGTCCCACCTTAAGTAACACACATATATCCATATATACTTAAGTATATATATGTGTAAGAGGAAAATATTATTTGAATTATGTAAGTTATGGTTTAAATGGCTCCCTAAAGAAATTTGGTGGGGAGTTGTTTGTTTGTTTTTCTCCTCACTTTAAATGAGTATTTTTCAGGTCAGCTTAAAATAAAATAAATCAGGTATGCCATAGGTCTTAAAATATTGGTGTGACAGTTAATATTCAGAATTCTTCCTTTTATAACTCTCAGTGGATCCTAGAGTTTTTGTTTATGAGTATTAGTGGGAATGACATATAAAATTAAGCAAATGTATTGTAGAGCTTCTACGTATTTTTAGACCTTTTGAGAAGTTTGACACCCTTTATCAGTAATAGGGGTCTTTTCATGCATTTGGTTTATCATGGGGGCTATGTGGTTGTAGTTTACAAGTTTCACAAAAGAAATTCAGGTTTTAGTGTTTGTACTTCCTTGTAACCTGGGTGTGAACTTTTCATTACGCTTACATTGCAAACCTCTTTTCATGATGCATAATCATGCACCAAAGTTAGAAACTCTTTATCAAAAATATCCTTATTCCTCTCCTTAATGGATTTTTTTTTATCCTTTTCTTGGTAATCTGGCATGAAGAGGGAACAGATTTATCAGAGCAGCTCCTCTGCTAAAGTAAGCTCTTGGACTTTTAACGCTGTGTGAACTAAGAAAATTTGACTTCTTCACAAATTTTTGTTCCCTTAAAGATGTATTTCAGTTGCAGAGTCTGATCCTGATGCAAAACTACTCTCTGTTTGCTGTCCCTGCTCAGTGTGGGGATTTTTGCCCTGTTCCATGTTACTCACTTTCATCTAGTAAGTCTGGGAAAGGGAAGTGATACCACCCCTTTGAATCCAATCTACTAATAAGGCAACACAATTGAGAGTTTCACTCAATTTCAGCTGCAATTATTGATAACACCACGTTTGCAGTGAGATCCTCATGGATGGGGCCTCTGAGCTACAGGAAACACCCATAAAAGCAGAGGGTTCTGTTTTGTGCATTGTGTTTTGCTATCAGCCTTACTTTTTCTCCTGCTATATGTAAAAATAGCCAGTATATTTCTAGGAAAATTGCACACATGACAGTCCTTCTATCCTGAAAGACTTTATACCCCGCAGCAACCTACAGCAAAGCAAATTGCTCAGAAATACAGTTTTGAAAAACAGCACCAAATTTAAGCCACCCTCCTTGGCTATTAAGGCCCAGGCAAGATGAGAGCTAAAGGTTACTGATTTTCCTGAAAAGGTGGTGGGCAGCAGAGTTAAAAAGCTTCTCTGAATGTGTTGTGTGGGAACTTGATTTTTGAAATAAAATTTGTAGGAGCTCTAGCAGCTGCTTTCCCCCCGGGGGAGTCTGAGGAGCATTTCATTAGAAGTGAAAGGTTATGGGCGAGCCGGCGTTCGCACCATTGACCTTTCGCTGGATGGCTTTCTCAGGCAGGGCTGAACGTCTCTAAAGGATGCAAATGTGTTTTCTTCAAAACACAGCAACTCTCAGCCTTACATGAAAGCAGTCTAATTTAAAGAATTACAGGATTGTTGGGTTCAATCCGCTGTATAGAAGAGCTCTGTAAAAATAAGTTTGCCTTTTCTAATTCTGACATGGCTTTTTCATCCCTCGCTTTGCCCTTTACATCAATAGTTTTCCTCTTTCTTACTTTAACTTCTCAGTGTGGGTTAAGGGGACTGAAGCTGAGAAAGCAAGAGAAGTTTTCATCAAACATCTGCTTTTGGTATTGATTGCTGGCTTGAGTTATAGATGATGCTTTAGTGGGTGAAAGACTCCAGCTGGTCCCCCTGTTCAGAGGGCAAAGAGAATTAAAAATAAAAGGTTTCTGCAGTTGCTATCTGTCCATGTATTGACACCCCAGGATTTGTTAATGCTTTCAGAGAACATCACCTTGCTTTTTTAGGTAAGCACTGAAAATGTTTAATGAGCAACAGCATCATTTCCTTCTCAGGGGCTGAGAGAAGTTGGAGAGGATTTTATGTTTCTCCATGGGTGTTAACACTTAGAGCTACTGGGAGGGAACACGAGATAAAATTATAAAAATTCTAATCTTTCCTGTATTTCTTGTCTGAAATTGTTCCATTTCAAAAAAACAGAGGTTAAACATTTATTGTGTGATAAAAAGAATAACTTTGTATGTTTGCAGCTCAGAGGAAAGAAATATCCAGAGCTCCCAGGTAAATGTGTTCATCACAGAATCAACTGGGCTGGAAAAGACCTCTGAGATCTTCAAGTACAACCTAGTTACTGAATGGATGGGCCTCCCATGAGATCAAAGTTTTAAATTTATTCATAAAAGGTAGGAGTTTCTGTGTGAATTTGAGTGTCAACATGATGCTTTCATCAGGATTTAGAGTCTTAAACATTAGATCAAGTGAAACACAAACTACCAATTAAAATATTTTTGTGTAGTAATCATAAATCTTAATTAATTTATTTGGCTTTATGTACTTGTACAGAGTTTTTAAAAGAATTAATTATTTTAAAACCACAGATTTACTCTATGTATAAGCTCAGCTTGTCTCCAAGATGGATACAATTATATATTAGACTTTGGCAATTCTGCTTTCTTGATTTTGCAGCAGAAGTACTGACATGACATTTGGAATCACAACTGTCTCTTTTATGAAGCAAGCCTTTCAAAAAGAAAAAAAAAAGAAAAAAAAAGAATAATAAGCAAGTCAATTTTTTTTATTATTTAATAATTGAAGGCTATTCAATATATCACAAAATGTCTTCAACAATGCTTATTATAAAATGATATGCTGTATTAATTAAGATAAAACATTATAAATTTACTGGACTAAACTAGTCTAATTGGTAGAACTCTGATTAAATTGAATGCAGGAAGTCTAATGCTTTACGACTTAGCCTTAGGTAAATGTTATTTGAACATGTGTGGCCTTTGGAAAATTATTTAAAGAAAGAATTCTGGAAATTCTGTGTCACACTGCACTTGTTTTCTGGCCTTAAGCATGTCATTTATTTAAAAATGTCTCTGAAGTAAGTTTTTTTCTTTTCTCATCTTGTACTCACCTTGCTGCTTTTCATTCTGACTTTCTTACAAGAACAGATGTGAGGAAAACCAGCCAAAATGGGATATTTTCTTTAGATTTTTCTCAGGGAATATCTTTAGTTGGAATTTCATGAACCTCTGATTTACTATTAATTATATAATCTTTGAAGGTATTGGATGTCTAGGAATGATAGCAGTTCTTGTTCAAGTGTGGTGCCTAAATTGCCAGGTGTTTATTCAATGATTAAAAATTGATTTTCCGAGGCTCTAGAAGACTTTCTCCATTTAGAGATAAGATACAAGATATAGAGACTGGTAATGCACAGCAAGCTCTTTCAAAACCTCCAAGCTTTGTGTTTGTTTATGATCTGTGTGCTGGGTTCAGTGACTACTGTATTGGCTCAATTTATTTAATTTAGTAAATTACGTAGCTGTTCAACACGATTTAGTTTCATATCGATGTGCTCTTTGGATGGTACGTTTCATTCAGTCTGTGATGTGTTTGATGCAGCAGGTGCAGTGATTTTGATTCCATATATTAAGTATCTGATTAGATAGGTTGTGTATCTGATTTGGAATATGGTTTATTTAATAGACTCTGCGTTTTTATTTTCTTTTTTTTTTTTTTTTCTGTGTAAGCCGCAGTAAATTCTCAATTTATTTAATCCAGTGCGTGATATATCTACAATAAACGTAGTTGTAGTTAATGTTTTTATGGGAGCCTGTAATTCATCTGCAATATTTCTGAATTTTGAATAAATTGTATCTCGTATATATCCTCAGAGACTAGGAGGGGACTTTAAATCATAATGTGAAGAATACTGAGCAAGCTCATTTATGGTGAATATCACTGGATGCAATCACACTTTATAAATGTTGCCATTTGTGAAGCATCTTGAATTAGAAATGGCCTTCACAGTGCCACAGCACTGTACCTCAGACTGCATGTTCCAAAATTATTGGCTAGATGAAAACAATCTATTAGAGACACTTGACAGCAATACTGTAACCCTCTTGGAAGACACATTTGCAGCACTTCTTTTATAACTCTAAGAAATTATAGTGAAGACAATAAACACAATAAAACTCAGAAGATCCAGGCCAAGATCTAGGCATGTTGCTTGCTGCACACCCTTAATTCTGTTAACTGAATTCCAGAATTGTATGACATGTCAGTATCTTTATATGGTTTATAAGNTCAAACCTCAGAAGCTGTGACAGTGTATTTTTTAATCACTAAACCAGACTTACACAATCAGACTTAAAAAGATAGTGGAGGAAACAAAAAAAAAAAAAAAAAAATTTCAGATTTCATACCTCAAATATTGAAATCTTTTTTTTAGATGATAGTACCAAAAAAAAAAAAAAAAGGTTGAAACAAAGCAAACAATCCAAACCCCCTATTTAAGACATTACACTTGTAAAGAAATATGTATGTTTCCAAGAAAAGTCTTTGTCTCTCAGACCTGTTGATCTATTAATGATATACAAAATTCTGAGTCAGATATTTAACAGAAGAGCCAGCCAGCAATAAAAGTCATGGATAATTCTATTAAGAATTTAACCCTTAAGTTATCAAATAAGTAAAGGAAAAAAGATCATCTGAAAAAAGATCATCTGAAGCCTAATGAGACAGTAAGGAAAAACCACAAAATTTGATGCTGAAATTGGATCAATTTGTGGGTTCCATCCTATGTATTATCAGGGGAATTTCTGGAGTTCTTTTCTTAAATGCATGATTGTGTTAAAACAGATTTAGAAAATTGTAATGTTTTCATAAGGAAAACAATTACATATTCTCAATTATGTGAAGATGTGAAGGTGGAAAATTAAAATAAATGGTTACCTTTCTCAATTAATTTTTTTAACAATCCTAAGGGAAATGGGTTAAATCATTGCAGTGTCTCAAAATCAGAATTCCATATTTCCTTTTACACTTGTCAAGAATGTTTTATGTTTGACCATCTCTTACTGTGTAAAAGGAAAAAAAAATAAAAGAAAACCGCCTTCAATTTTGCAATGTTTTGTCTGTTGGGAGGAAATATTTAACCAGTTACAGATTTGATCTTTTTCTTCCCTGAAAAAATCCAGTCCTCTCTGTCATTTGCTGTGAATGGCACTACATGTCTACTTGATGTAACTTGTGAAAGTAGGAAATGCAATTCTACCTTTGAAGTGTAAAAATCCCTGCCTGCCTCTCCAGTCAGTTGATAGGATACTGAAGTGGTTTTAGTGTGTCAAGTACATAAATTTATCTCCATCTATGTTTCATGCCAATATAGAAAAAACAGATAGCTAGCAGGTAATTAGTTCTGCTCTACAACTAATAGATGCATTCTAAACAGAACACTGACAGATGAGTACTGCTTTCTATTTTACTTTGTTAAAAGTAAAGTAGTCCTAAAAAAGTGGCAAAATGCTTAAATGTTTGCAATGAAAGATGTGTGAAATAATTTAGATATTGGCTGGCTTGTAGCAAAGAGATTTAATACTTTCTGGTGATTTAAAACAAAAAAGCTAGTTATGAAGGGAGATAGGAGGGAAAACAAAATATAATTCCTGGAAATTGTTGGTGAAAAAAGCCCAGAAACTCCCTTCTGCTCATCCAGACTAACTGGACTGCTGCAAGAAAATGATTCATTGTCCCTTTTTCACCAAAAGTGATAAAATTTCACTCCACTAAAACTACATTTTGAGAGTGTCCTGGCCCATCTTTGTGTGTATGTGCCCACCACCCCTCAGAATGGGGTGGGATAGTCAAAAAATATGAAAAGATAGAGGTATTGATTCACTTCCTGTCTGAGTCCTACTGTGCTGCCTTAGTGCTGTCCTAGTTCACGGTGCACTCTTCCTACAGTTGCCTTTCATGGCTGAAAAAAAAAAAAAAAAGATTGCTGAGGACTCTCACTTATGATGAGAAGTTTAAATTATCCCCCCCCTCTCCTCCAGGAATTTCTGTGGAGTGGAATGTGAAAGACACAGAGGCTGCACCTTTAACCAGGAGTACCTTAGGTAATCCCAATTTTGTGAATCAGCCTCGAGGGAGCCGTGACTGCTGATGCAATTTAACTCGGCGTTAAGGCTGATCTAAAGATAGGTGTGCTGTAAAACTTGCCAGCAAGGCTCTGTCAGGGGTCTGATGAGTTCCCTCTGACCAACGTGGAGCTGCTGGCAGAAGATAAATTTAGATGTAGTTAAAGAAGACAACTGAAGAACCCAGACTGACTTTCTCTGGTAAGGCTTTATGTGCCCCAGGAGGACTAGAATAACTATTTATAAAATAATAATTCTGCTGATGGATGTGAGGTGTAAAAGAAGGGTGGCAGTTCTCTTGTCTGGTGATTGACATCCAAAAATTGCTGTCAAATTCTCAGACACTTGCTCAAGATTCTCTTAGAGTCAACAGGGAGAAATGGAATAATTCTAGACATTTGGGATTATTAACTAGCTGTTAAACATTTAGCCTTACATGGGAAGAAATTTATCTTAGTAATATTTTGCTAACAGTGCATTTCATAATTAAAGTGTTGATAATAAGTTACAAGTGTATGCAAGGCCTAATTTCAATTAGTTCAAAGCAAAGCTGACATTTTTATTGTCATGCATCATCCAAAATGATTCAAATCAGCCTCAATTTTGTAGTTTGAGGATTTTGTTATGAAGACTGAAAGAAGTCTTATTTTGGATTTCATTTGAGTAGTTTCTGTCGTGGGTACAGTGCTATAAATTACTTCAAGTTCTAAGAAACACCTCAACAAATACTTCAAGCAACAAATCAATTGATTATAGTAGGAGTTTACACAGGATTCTGGAAGAGTTTGGTGTTTTGGTTTATTTTTTTTTGGGGGGGGAGGTTGTTTGTTTGTTTTTGTTTTTTTTTCCCCTGTGTTCTTTGCAAATAATTAATTTGATTTTAATTCTTATTTGCACTGTAAAAGCACTCTGCCTCCACTGTTGATTCCTGGGAACTTGAGTAGGATGAGGCCTCTTGGCTGTCAGACACTGAATGCAAACAGATAACTTTTTGTTACTGTTTGTATCATAATCAGATAGTGCTTCCTTATCTGATTCAAAATTAATATAATGTAAAATTAATGCTAAATAAAAACCCATATTTCATATAATGCTTAAATAAAGATATCAAGTGCAATTTGGATTTATTTTCTTTAAATATCACTTTGTAATTTTTCATAAGAGATGATTTGACAACTACAAGTTTGTATAAATCAACAGATGTCTGAAATTCAGTTTAAATGCATTTGCTCAACTAAAATTTACTTGAGATTGTTTCTGCTCAATCTCTTGGCAACTAACATGAAGCCTATTTGAACTCTTAAAAATCCCAGGAGTTGCTTTGCTGGTTCATTTACAGTTTTCAGCAGCTGCCCTGAAAGTTCACACAAAAACCCACACTACAAGAAATCAAACATTACGTCTTGAAGACTTAGAAAAGTCTAAAGTGGATTCCACAGACCTAGTCAATAAATGGCAAATTAGTAACTTTCAAAGTATTAGCAGAGCATGCTTGAAATTATAATCAGCTTAATTCAGAATTCTGTCAGCTAGTTTTATTTTAAGAGGCTGGTAAATTAGGCAAGTGTATTTCGTTAGTATTTTTTCGAATTTATGTGATGCTATATTTCAACAATGGTGCAGATAGAGATTTTAGTTATTACCTGCCACCAGTAATGACAGTGCTTAATGTTTATCCTCTCCAGGCTGTGATGCCTTCTGACTTTCCAGAGCCACGGGTATAATGTCATTGAAAATCCAAGTACTTACACAGATGACTGCAATTAATGTTAAAGGGAACTGGAGATTTATACGTGCCACTGCCATTATCACTAATGGAAATTTCACATGTAAATTGCCATGCATGGAAATAATATGCTTCTTAGTAGGCTTTATCTAAAAGTCATCTGTGCAAGCAGTCAATTTAAATCATTAATGCAGTCCTCTTACACCGTGGCAAATATTTCTTTTTGAAAAAATCAGGTTACTGATTTTTAATGTTAAGAATTATCTTTATGCTATTTAAATTATTGAAAATTAGAGGCTAGTGTATGCTGTGGCACTGGCTTTCATTGATTTCTTGAGATCAGAGTCAAACACAGCCTTACACACAACATTGAGAATTCACCTCTCCCACAGCTTCCTTGGGGCACCTGCTCCCAGCAAACTGGTTTCCTGTGAGTGATGGGCATCAAGAATGTCTGAGCTTCAGAGGATAATTGCTAGCCCACTAGCACCAAAATGATTCCTTGAAGTGGTGCACAGATAGGGCATCACTGAAAGCCCGTCATGAGGAAAAAGCCAGCCCTACTGATCTGAGGCTATTAGGGTAAGATCTTACCTAGGGATGCTATTCTTCCCTCTGGCAATGATGTAGGCAATGAAAGGTAAAGTCAAATTGTAATAACCAATGCTCTCTGTTTTCTGGGAAAAAAAAATGCAAGTGTCCTTGCAACTGTGAAGGGCATACAGTCCCATGACAAGAGGGATAAAGGTTGGACAACCCAACTCTCATCATATAGAAATGCAAGTCAGCTGATTTGGGCTATTCTTCATCACAGTTGCTTTGACAAGATTAAAAAAAAAAAAAAGGTGTTAGTGCAGAGTTCAAAACGTCATCTGAGAGATGGGTTTTGCATGGCAAGGTGAGTGAAATAATTTTAGAGATCAAGTCCAAGACTGCCAAACTGCAGTGCGGGAACAACTGAACTGATCAAAAAACAAATAAACCACTTGCATTGGTAAACATACAGCTGAACTGACCATGATTAGCAAATGTAGTGGAGATAGACATAGCTATTGAGAAGAAAGAGCCAGGGCAATCTAAGTGGGAGCCAGATGTCTGAAAGGTTTGAAAAGGAAGCTTTCAATATTAATGAGGAGTCCTGGTTTGCAGTCTTTCTCTCAGAACCTTCCCAGTGTTTTCTGCAATGCTGGCAGTTTATCTTTTCCACATTGGTGCATTACTTATCCCATTCTGTCATTTCCCCACTTTTCTCTCAGGAACTCCTCTTTTTTTTTATGATTTTTCTCTCGCATTTCACTGTGGTACAGCTTTTGGAAGCATGAATTAGCTTCTTCTTTCAGGTGTGTTTAAACAGCCTTAGAATTCTGCATATGAAAACAGTACAACTATATGCAGTTACTTTTATAGTTTTCTTTTCCTTCATCTCTAAGTGTCAAGAGATGAGCATATTAAAATTCTTGCTCTGACCAGGATTCCTATGTGACATTTGACTGCTTTAATGCCTCACTTCTCTTTTGTGCTTGCTGTGGTGAGGTCTGTGATTTGCAAATTTTTTTNTATTTGATTTACACAAAATTATTTAAAAAATCAATTGCCTTTCTGTATTATATTTTACATAACTCTTAAATTGGCATAGAATTTTTAATGTATCTCACTCATAAAGTAGATAAGGCATAGAAAAATGTTTTTTGAAAAGTCCTTTTGGAATGAAAAATACCATTTCTTTTGTCCTAATCAGTTTTTTGTTTAGCCAAGCATATGTAGAAATTACAGCTTTTTACACAGATTTATTTCAGCCTAGTGACATAATTTAATTAGGCAAATGGTATCTTCATATATGGTTATCAGCTGATATTTTCAACTTCTAATTTATTCCAAGTGTTTCATATGCAACCTTCCTGGATGCTGCGTGATGAAGTTTTCTGTAAGCTTTTCTTTGGAGACAATGATAGTATAGTAAATTACTGCTTAAGAGGTATGAAGACACAGTTTATCAATCTAGCCTTTCTTTTAGTCTCCTGTGTCAAAGGTGCAGTGAAAGAACAGAAACCTCGTGAAATGATGATGAATGAAAACAAGACATAAAAAACAATAAAATGCCATGAATTGCATTCCTAAATCTCTCCTACCATCAGAATCTGTGAGATTAGGTAGAAAAATAATGTTATTTACTCAATTTCCTTCTCAGGAAAAAGATCTATATCATATGTTTTGAGTTTGTTTTACACTGTTTTGAATCTTCCTTCATGCCCATTTTATCAAAGGTTATGATGAAAATGAAAGGTTCGCTTTTTGTTTTTATTTCCCCTGGGATAGAAAAATATTTATTTGTGCGTCCTGTGCATTTCCACAATAGCATTCAATTATTTTCACAGTAACCCTTCTCTTTCAAGCATGGAAAGGAACAGATGATTGAATGCAACAAAAACCTTTCAGTAAGGAAAGCCACTTGGAATTTTGAGGACCCGAAGTGTTTCTTGCCCAATGGACTTAGCGTTTATTGAGGACAGTCATAAATAACTTTAAAATATTCCAGTGTGATAGGATGGAGCTGCAGATTAGGTCATCGTGGAATTATAGTTCCCTTGCTTAATGATTTTACAAAATTGCCTGGCAATCCAACAAAGAGAAGGAGCACAACGTGGTGAATGCAGGCTAATTAAACCAATAATTGCTTCTTCTTGTGTTCCCAGATAATGTGCCCCTGATAATTTTAAATGAAGTTTTGAAGCTGACTTCTTGAATGAAATGCTGTGCTAGTTAAAGCTCCACTGACTCTCGGTGTGCACAGAAATTGGCCTACTTCTCAAGGTCCCTGGCACTGCTCAGGCAAGGATTGCCACAGCACACGGAGAATAGCTGCCCTGTATGTCTGGTAACGGGGCCCTGAATTCCTGTGTTTTCCCTCTTTGCAATATTGTGACTAGATCATCTGATTTCCCTGAGCAATTCCGAAATTAGAGGCTGCAAATTAAGTCTTTGATGTTTTTGAAGACTTAGGAAAAGATGCAAACTTCTGTGTATCTCAGGAATGCTAGTGTAAATCTAGAGTAACTCCGTCGAGACTTGGGAGGGCTTTTTTTTTAGTTATATCTGTGTCAAATGCAAGTCTGTGGCTGTTGACTGGCAGCTATGTTTAGAACTTGGGAAATATTTCACTAAGTCCCCAAGACTTTCAAGGTGATCTTCAAAGAGTTCTAAGGAATAATTTTGAAAGTTTTAATGTTAAACTTAGAGGAAGATTCTTTATCAGTTAATCAGGTAAAAGGACATCTGCAGATGAATTGTAAGTATGAGCTCTGCTATGGCATATATATTCATCATGCTCATGTATCAACACATGTTGTTAAACGTTATGTATTTTAGGTCACTTATAGTCTGACATAACATCCTTTCTGACATGAGTTACAATTTTGCAAAACCATAGAAGCAAAGAATCTACTTCGTTATTCAATACTATTTGATACTAAACAATCTTGGGTAAATGTGTTTCTTTTCTCCACTGGTGCTTAAGGAGTTTTGTTAAAATATTGAACTAATGTGTTTGCTGTGTTTCAATTTTTTTTTTTTTTCTAAATTATTCTTTCATTATCTGGGTGAAAAGACATAAAAAATCAGATAGCTTTTCAAAATAGTTGCTCAACTATTATCGTGTGGACCATCAAAGTTAGACAAAGAATCTTACTGTGAATTGATTATGTTTCAGTGTAAGAGCATTGTGTGATGTATGAGATTAATCTGAGAAGTGCAATGCATGTTTTTGGATGTATGATTGCATTTTAAGCATTATCTAAAACTATTTCTTTAGGTAACTAAACCAACAAAATAAAAACCTATTTGTAATTATTTTCTAGTACTGAGAACCTATATAAAACTATGGCTTCTGGAATTAGAATAGAGAGAGAAATATCCATCATTACTGGTATCTACCATATCACACAGAATGCACATATGAAATGTGCTCTGAAATCTGCTGTAGGAGCTAAAAAAAAAAGCTCAGGGTCTGTTAGATCTCATGAGCTGAAATTCCCATTGGTATTCACAAAATAGCAGAAGTCAAATCTGGCAGCAGATCACGCCAATAGTCACTTTTCCATTAATTCTTACAGTAAGTGTTCATGACTGAAATCTATAACTACACAGCTCAGGAGCTCACTTCCAGAATTTTTAGTCTTGTAAATTGATAAGTATACACTCAGGAATCGTGAAACTACATCTTTTTGTTGGCTTTTTAGATAGAGATAGGTTCAATATATCTTAGTTGGCAGCAACTGGGCAATGAAAAGCAATATTGGTAGTGAGGGTTTTATTTTTGTTTGCTCTGTGTCTTGTTAAGCTTTACTGATATAAAACCATCTGTTTAAAAAGCTGTAAAAAACAGACTGCCAACACATAAAAGCTAAACACAACAAAATAGTCTTAATATCTACTGGCTGATAACTCGGTGCAATGTTAAAATTGCTGAAGACAGAGGCATGGATGGAGAAGATGACAATTAGTTTTATGTAGGGATAAACCCTAGTTTCCAAATAAAGGACTTCTCTATTTAAGTCTGATGGTAATATTTTTTTTTTTTAGTGAATATTTATTTGCACTCTGATATTATACTCTTATATTAGATTGTCTGGAAATAGTTTAGATATTACATAAAAATATGGAGTTTAACTTTGTTGGACTATACAAGACCAAACGTAATGCAACAAGAAACAAACTGGTAATACAAGCATTGTAAGGAGCAATGACATGTAAGAGCAATAATATCAACCATATCAGCACAATGAAAATCTCAAGATTTTATATGGTAAAACATCATTTGACTGACTGTTATCACTACCTGAGAAACAAGCTGAAACAATTTTGTCATCAATTTCTCAAACTGAGAAAAAAAGATTTTTCAATGTCTTTATGCCCAATACATTTTGAAGTAATATTGGCAAAATTAATGAGGTACTCTGAAGTTATATGCACGACTTTTTGTCAGTATGTTTTTTTTTAAATTTCATTGTAAATTGAAAAAAAATATTGGTACTGGCTATTAAGTTTTTTTCATGTGATCTGTTTCAAAAAAAAAAAAACCCATAAATAGACAAGAAAGTGCTGTATTATCCTAATGAAGATGTAAGATCCTAATGCAAATGCATTTTAGTCATTCAACAATTACATAAAGCTGATATACAAGAATTAAAATTTACTCTATGCATATATTAAATATAGCAAAGAAATTATTTCCATATGAGAAGATGGTTTACTAATCTACTGAATTGTTGACAATGATCGCTAAGTGACAAAATAATCCATAAGCAATAAAGTTCCCAAAATTAACAAAGTACAAATTTAGATTCATCTCACTTCACTTGGAGCTACCAACATGCAATAAGTTACACTTTTGAGACTAGAGTAAAATGTACATTTGGATTTTTCCCAAATTCCTATCATATATTATTTTGCATAAAGTATCATCTGTTAGGAAATATGATGTCTATAATCAAAATGCCAAGAATACTTTTGTACAAAGCTGTGTGAGAAAATACAGTCACCTTTTATCAATAAAACCAGTAACTGATCAGTAATGATGGACAGTAAAACAGGTTTTTGTATGATCTGCCCAAACAATTCCATTGCTGTTATTTAAAAGAGGACAACACACCAATTTAAGAGAGGAAACAAGAAAAACAGTAAAATAAAAGAAATCATGGTACAAATAGTTGTCTGAAATTGCAGAAAAATAATTTTCAAACTAGAGCCTATGAAATGTGAAATTTTAATTTTGATAGATGCTCATGATTAAAAGATTTTAAAATTAAGCAAAGATGCCTAATAAAGGACATATTTTCAATGCAGGAAGGATTTAACAGTGAAAATAATGTATAGATGGTGGTAGGAAATAAAAATATACCTGAGCACAGCTTTGAGATATAATTATTAGAGTATTGTAACTACTGGTGGCAATACATCATGAACAACAGAGATTTTCAGATAAAAAGAGCTACATGAATGATTCAGTCTGTAAAATATGTTTTGTGCTAAAAAGATCAATCTATTTCATTTCTTTTTCTGAGAGAAAATGAAGTGACTTGACAGCCTATAACTACCTTTCTTAGATTTCTGAGAGTAGCTTTCTTATAATTCAAATAGAAAAGACAGAATGAGACCTGGAGTCAGACTCAAATATAGTGACAAAAGTTGAGATAATTAAGCATTAAACATTTTGATGTTTATTTATAGGTATAAGGATTTAGAGATTTGTATGACTCTTTATGGGTACAGATCTTATTCTTGTGTTTAACTTGAAACAGTATTGATTTTAAATACATATGTTTAAAATGTTTTGCATAAGATTTAATACCATTAATATAAGGCTGAGTGAACTTCATTCCATTTATTTAGTATCTCCTCTTTTAAAAAGTACACTTAAGATCAGTGAATGTACACACAGTTGCTTTCCAGCCAGGCTTTAATATTTACTTGCATTCATTTTTAGTGGCGAAATAGCAGATGGTAAGACTTAAAGCACCAATCCCCTGGGGATTTAAAATAGGCAAAGCTATGAGAAGAAATCAAAGGGAAAAGAGCAAAACAGATGTTGTGAAGCTGCTGCTGATGGTGAGACATGGGAGGATAAGCAGATGCCTTCCAACTTCACCAATCAGTTCTGCAAAGGTGTTGACCACTTGTGAGAGATTAGAAGATGGCGTTTGTTTCTCTGAACGTGAATGAAATATTTCTCTAGGCTTTGAATGTAAATTGAAAGGAAACTGGCTCACTGGCCCTTTTTCATTCCATCTTGAAACTACATTAAAAAGACTCCCACCTATAGTTCCAAATGTATTTTACACCTACAAACGAATCTTCTTGCATGCTTCTTTGGAAATTGTTTCTTCTCAAAAATGCCAGCTATTCTTTGGACTTTTTAAAGTATAAGTCAGACCATGGTTGATAAATAGCACAAAATAACAAATAGTATGACAGTTTTAGCATACTAGATGAGGATATTTGATAGCACAGGTTAATGTGTTGGCTCCTATGAATTCATACCTAGAATAAGAATGTATGGTTAGTTTTGGGCAGTTTTATATCAGTGACAGGTAATGTTTGGTGGTGTTTATGCCAAGTCTTGAATTTATTTCAAGAATTTATTATACTAAATTAAACCAAGACATAAATGGACTTTCCAGTGGGGGCACAATTTCAGTTTTGCAGCTCTAGGGAGGCAAATGACCTCTTCCACCTAATAGGAAGGTGAAATCATGCTATCATGTAAGACAGTGGTCAATTTTTCATATTTCAACAGATAAAAAAGCACCAACTGCTTAGGCTTTGCAATATTCACCGATTAATTTCAGGTATTCCTCCTGTGATCCCAGTCTTTTCTAAGAGTTGCCTCTCAAACTAATGCTCCATATATAGACGGTTGGCAGTTTTAGAAATCCTTCCTTGAGAAATATTGTATTGCAAGGATGGTGATTAGTTTTGCAGTAGTCATCCTACTCTCAGTGAGAGTATTTTTCCTAAAGCCTTCAATTGTGTTTTGTACTCCAAAGCATTAAATTTTCATCTTTCCACTGCTTGTAATAAAATAGACTTTTTGTGGTCTGTTGCAGTTCATGTGATTTGAAGGTGAATATATTTTAAAATAACTAAACTATAGTAAATGATTTTCAGTCAAATGCTTTGTAAAGCTATTGGTAGAAAGTTAGAAATACCAGCAGGGTAAAGTGAATGTATTCACCATTGCTTGTAACCTGTTAATTTCTTTTATCCATTATGTATTCTGAATAAATTCTGATCAACCTACACTTTTCTTGAAACATCCCTTCATCAGTATTTTTCCTAACTGCTGAAGAACTGCAATCTGTTCTATGCAGCTCATAGATCAGTGAACTCTCCTTAATAATGTATTTTTTCTAGGAAAGCTTTAGGTCAGGGCTGAACATGGCTCGTTGAGTTATATCCTTTCTGGACTCTTTAAATGTCAGATTTAGGACACATTCTAAAGTTTTGTCATTCAGCCATACACTGTGCACACAGAACAAAACTATAATAATTTTTTATAACTCCTCTGAATGGCCATTGAACATAAATTCTGGCTTCTGGCCTTTCCTGCTCCATGTATCTGCAGGTAAAGCAACATCTGCAGCACTATTTGCATTTTTCAAATCCATCAGCTCCAAGGATCTACTGTCACTTCACTTTGTACTCAACAAAGAGACCTTAAAGCTCAACAATAGATGCTTTGAGGAATATTATCACCCTGCTATAATTAGTAATTTACAATTAGTTCTAGCAATGTTACAGAACAAAAGATACATCAAAGACACTCTTAGGCAGCTCCAGTTTTTTTGGGGATAAACTATCTCTGCAATTTACCTACTGGATGATTGTGCAGACTTCTTTGCCCTACATGACTTCAGTCTAAAAATGTCTTGGTGGTGGTTATCAAGTCAATAAGAAATCCATAGATTTCAGCTCTTCTTTAAAGTTTTTGAACTTTGAGGTAACATTAGTATTGTCTACTACAATGTGTCTTGATTTAAAGAAAAACGAACAGCAAACAAACAAAAAACACAAACAAACAAACAAAAAACCCTAAAACCCCAGGAAAACAGAAAACCAGCCAAACAAAAAACCAATGCAAAGATACACAAATATTCACCAATGTAGAATAGATATAGACAATAGATTGCCGTAGTTCTTTTCAGTAGGGGCTCGATGCTGATGTCAGCAACAGAGTTACCTCCAAAGTTAGTGTGTTGGTGGATGCATTGCTATGGGAGTGGTGATAGCAAAATAAGACAAATGCTCTCCAAAGCACAGTAAATGGAAACAATCATATCCTTTGGAGGTTGTTTTTTGGTGATATGTGTATGTTTCTATGAAGATGGGGCGTTGACTACCTGAACATAGATTCAGAAAAATCTGAAATAGAATTGTAGTATTTGTCCTCCAACAGTGCAAGAAAAATAGCAACACAGTGGTTGCCTTTAGTCTATCAATAGACTTTCTACTTGATTTTCCTCTTATTTCATTTTTCATCTTCTAAATTGAGAGCTTCATGCAGCATGGGTGTAGCCCTGGTTTGTGCCTGAGATGTTTTGGTGTTCTGAAATTCTTTTCCCAGAGAGTTTTCTGTCAACAAGAGACATGTTTTTCTAACTGTAACTTTTGTTTACATTCTTTCCCTAGGAGGGACTTCTTCTTGATGGCCCTCTGGTCTGACCACTGTGATGGAGGAGGTTTGTCTTTGTTTCACCAATCAAATTGGTCTGTGTAGAATAGTGTAAAAAGGGAGACACATCCCAAAAAGAAAGGAGTCATTTTCAGCCTTCTGAAGTCGGAGTCTGTGTTGTTGTGGTGTACAACATTGTCACATGGGTTTGCTTAGGTCTGACATATATTACCCTGAAGGTGTCTCTTTCATTTTATTGATGGCATGACTTCTGCAGAAGCAAAAATATTTCTATCACTTTTAAGTTTCATTAAGTCTGGAAACAATTACACAAATATTTTCTTTTCTGATGGTTTCTGCAAAGCAGTTTTCAATTCTTTTCCCCTTAATAACAGTTTTAGTGAGCACAATAACTCTGCTTTTGACATAGAAGTTGTCTAACACCACATGTATTTTTTCCTTCCAAAGGAAGTTTTCAAAATCTTTCATGCCCCTTCATTCAATATTATTGGATGTTTTTCATGTGTTACTTTGTTGTTGATATAAAAATTTTACTTGCTAATGATGCAGTGGTTGCAGTCCAAGCACAGGAACTTTTATGTTACGTTCCAAGAATTCTGTTCTGTTGGCTCAGGGTATAGGGCAGCACAGGAAAGGAATTACCCAGAAGAAATGTGGTATCTCCATCCTTGAAGATTTTGATGACTTGGATGGTCAAAGCCCAGGCTGACTTCAACTGCTGTTGATCAGAGCACAGGTTTGCATTTCAAATCCCTGTTTCTATATTCAACAAATTATATAAATCTAGCATTGTAATTGCTGTCAAGAATCTTAATAAAGTTATATCTTTTAGAAATAAAAACAGTTATTGATTCTTAGAACATAAAAGCTTTCTAAGTTTTATGTTCATGAGTCCAGAAGTAAATACCATTTGTCTGTGAACTTTTACTACTATAGAATGCAATAAAAAAAAAAAAAAAGCTTTTTATTTCTGAAAGAAACTGGTCTTCTAAGATTATGACAGCTAATTTTTTGTCATTTCTATAAGAGTAAAATCTTGTGCCAAAAACATTATGTTCTCTGTAGAAAGACAAGGATATACTTACCTTTATACTTATTATACAACACAAAAATAAGCTGAGCAGAAAGTAGGTCCACCATGGTTCTTTCATTATTTTCAGTTTTTACAACTTGTGTAACTGCTGCTTAAGTAGACAGTTATTTTTTAAAACTTTGTGCGTCATGTTTGGGGAAAATATTATTGAAAGTAATAAGCTGTGATTACATCTTCCCTTACCCAAACTCTTCCAGGAGGAAAAACTTCCCAATATTTATATATCCCCATATATCCCCACCTACCCTACTTCTCCCCCC
>VWYO01006050.1:28933-39226 GCA_013400275.1 Rhadina sibilatrix
TGAAACTTAGAGAGTTAGGTAGAGCCTTGACTTTAAGGCAGCTGCTATTATGAATGACACAGACATAGGAGATTCTGACTTTGGACAGAAGATGCAAGGTATCCTGGAGTCCTCTGCATTTCTGATAAAGGAAAAAAGCAGAAAAAAAATGGACTCTTCACATTTACCAAGTAAAGGGTTGTGTGTCCATGAGCCTGTCCATGAGTTGTGTTTCCAACCTAATTGATTCTGTAGNGAGAAAAAGACGGAGAAGGTAAAAGGTGAAGCTGTGGTTTTAAGGGAGGAGAAATTCAGCTAGTTATCTTTTTCATTAAATTTCTTTCTTACTTCATCCTTTACAATGACAATAAAACAATTTTTTATTCAGTTGTACCAAGTAGAGTTTTCCAAGTTTAATAAACCTATTAACTCTCAGATGAAATCCACGTGTTCCACATTATTCGTTTGCCAAAGTAAATGGAAATAGTACTTTAAAATTTAATGCAGGGTATGTTTAATGATCTACACCATTCTTATTACTGGTTAATCCTGAAATAGTAGCATGTAAGACATATAAAATATTCAGAAGGTAAGCCACTACAATTAACAACAACAACAAAAATTCAATAAATCAGAATCCTTGATTTAATAACTAGCAGCTTTGTTTAATTACAGTTGGGTTGGGTTCACTGGGCTGAGAATGCAATTATGTGTCTCAGTGAAGCATTAGCAGGTCAGAATAAAAGGCCTCTTCTTTTTGTATCATTTCCTTAAATAATAAGTATTCTTAATTTCTTAAATCATGAGAAAATATTTGACCATTGCCTGTTGAAGTTGGCCTATCCTGGAAAAGAACCTTAATCTACATGTGAATGTTGTGACTGAAGGAAGAATCAAAATGCCACGGACACATTTTCTTCAAATGGATCTCTGAACATGGTCTGGATTTTTTTATGGATTTAGTCATCTTTCACATACTCTAGAGCATTTTATCAGTTATTCTTTATATAGTATTTCCACTTAATCATAGAAGAACATAAATGAAAAATAATTGTCGATGCACATTTAGCAGATGAAGCTCTAGAGAGAATCTAAAATTCACCTGTTGAGTGCTTGGGGTAGTTGAACAAAAGAGTACATCAATAATGGCTTTTACTGAGCACTGAAAGACCTCAGGTGGTCCCAACAGATGTTCCAGGTTGGAAAATATGTCATCCATATGAATATCAGTAATTTTTTTCTCATGACTGGGCAGTGAGAAAAAATTCATTTTTCTACATCCCAAGGAGGTCACACAGAATCATTCTGTTGATAATGGACACCACAGTGAAGAAGCCCTGTTTACTTATTGTTTAAGGGTTTCATTTAATCTTCCTTTTCAGGGGGAATAAAGCTATCTGATTGAATTGCATACATTACTGATTATTTGATTGATTATTTGCTGAATTTAGGAGTCTCATCATGCAGATTGAATGGTTTTAAAGTTGTCATAACTTTATCACATTATCATGTGGAGATTTGCTGGGGACTTGGTACAGCCAAGGATTACTGAGGTTGATTATTGGTGATATTCATATGCCAGTATTTTTTATTGGACTGCCAATGTAAGGTGGTAAGTGCATACTTAAAATACATGTAAATTGAAATTGCTTTAATTGAACTTTATATACTTTAAAGAAAATCAGATTAAAGTAAACGTGAAAGCAGAAACTTGATATGTCTTATCTGTGCTTGAAACATCTGCTATTGCCTTAAAATGGCTGTGGATTCTTTGCTAGGGAGGGAGGATTGATTTAATGCACAATATTTTAATGAAACTTTAGTATTAGTAAACTATAAAGGGATGGCTGTGAAGGCAAGAGACAAATTACCTTCTTTCAGTTTGCATGTTAAAAGCCAATTTGAAGAAAGTGTCAAGAAATTGATGTATTGTCTTCTGTGCTGAAAACTTTGCAATTATTTAAGTGAATGTGAATTTTTTTGGTGTCTTTGCATTTGGGATTGGGTAGCTATTTTGATTTCTAGCCAAATGTTTTGAATTATAATTGTGCTCTGTCTTAGTACAGAAAATGTGCTTTGAATATCCTGCATTCACTGTGACATCCAAGCAAGAAAAGGAACTGTGTCATATTTCTCTTTGAAGAAACTTCATGGCAAATATGATGGCTCTCCCACAAATGAAAATATAGTCTGCTAGCTGCAACTGTGTATGGCAAATTGATGTGAAAGTGACTGATCGATATTGAAAATGCATATTTTCACACATAACCCTCTCTCTATGTCATGACAATCTGACCTAAAATATATGGTATTTTGGCTGTTCCCTGATGGCAGCAATATCTAGTGCCTGTAAGTCTTTGAATCCTAAAGAGCAATGTTAAAATTGTGAGTGAATAACGTAGAGGTGGGGAAACAAGTCAGATAGAATCATATGAATCAGAAGAATTGTCCAGAAATACATGTGTGTATATGTGTATGTATATATATATATATATATGTATATATATGTACACATATATACTTTTTTTTTAAATTTATTTTTGGTGGTGGACCATGAGAGATTTTTTAATGTTCAGATTTTTTAATCTAGAAACTCAATATAATTTGGGTTAGGATTAAAGCCCTATTACCTTTGAAGTTACCTTCAACATTTAGATGCACACCTTCATAACTTTGATATGGCTTGGGATAGACTTAATAAAAAAATAATAATAATGCCAATTAATCCTAGCAGTAACTATCAATCTGAAATTGGTAGTTTCTGATTCTAGACATTGACAGATTAGACAAGTAACTCCTGGAATTAACATCAGTGCTTTGCTATTGCATTATTTCCCTTGTATCTTCTCCACATCTCCATTTGGGGAAAAAATATGATCATTGGTCTAGTGAGACGTTTCAACCCAAAAATGCTTATTGTTTTACAACATGATCTTCTCATAAAGTCAATTTAAGCTTATTAACCATGCAAAGAAAGACTCCAGCATTCCAATGTAAGTAGACATATTTACCTTTCATAGCTATTTTAATTTTGCACATATTCCATACTACCTACAGAATCACTGCATCTTGTCAGAAAGCTCTGGTCTATCAGTATGCAGCAGGACAAAAAGGAAAGATGAATACAGCTCAGAAATGTTTGATTAAATTATCTTCAGTAGAAAATGCTCTCTTAAGTTCCCACAGGATAACTATTTTTTTCAATTAGTTTTGATTAAATTCTGTGATGAGGGTTTTTCAAGTTAGGATGGAATCATTTGTGGAAACCAAAAAAGAAATTTAATTCAGAAGAAATCAAAGTCTTGTGGGTTAAATACCTGTCTAAGCCTCCAGAAATCCAATTTCATGTATCAGAAGTAAACTGGAAAAAAAAAAAAAAAAATCTAACAGGATGAACAGGTGCATTAATATCTCAGCTGTTGTTTATCCTGATGTCTCAAGGCTTTAGTGCAGAAAAGAAATGTAGTCAACCTTTTGCATCAATGAAGAAGCAAAACACATATATATAATATTGTTTTAGAAAAGATTTAGAAATACTCTATATATGAGAAATTGTAGCTGTTATCACAAACACTTGTTCACCACTAAAGGTTTTGTTTGTGTCTGGTAAATTGTATTTTATATGTTGTAAAAAGAAAAATCTATTTGCAGATTAAAGAGAACACAGAATCATTATTTCTAAAGGCTGTTTTTTTAATTACTTCACAATTGTAATTTATATTGTCTCCATACTGTTTTAAGATAATTTTTTCCACAAAGATATTATTATGATGATAATAAAATGATACAGTGACCTAGTTGTGCTGAACTCATTATAGCAAATCCAATAAACACTTTTAATAAACAATGGTACGCATTTTTTGCATATTTATGCATAATTTGTCAACAGAGTCTGATCAGAATCATAAAGATGCAGTGACATAAAGATGCAGGTTAATGCATGAGAATAGAAATACTCAAAATGTGAAATCATTACTTTGGTACAAGGTTATTGTTTTAGGAGGTAAACCATACCAATTCAGTTTACCTCTTTTATTTGGGAGGACATTTTATTTGTTAGGTCTTGTATCTGCAGAAAAGTTCTTAGATTCAGGGATTAAGGATTTTTTCCATTTGTCTTGTTAAGTTTCTACAGCAGATTGTTTGGATCTGTGGTCCTTTGATGTGAAGGGCATTCCATTTATTTTTTAAATGCAAAAGAAGATAAATCCCTAAGGTAGGACTTTCCACACTAAAAAATTAGTGTTATGCATCTTATTTATATTTCAGCTATGCACATATTATTCCAGCTCTTGGCCTAAAACAACACAGAGTTATTTTCCTTCTTCCTAAAAATATGCACCTTGGTGATTTGTTTGTACACGTTGTTAGGCCTTTTGAAGTCATTGGAACATGCCACCTGCATAAAGATGTGTTAGGCTGCACAGTTAAAACCTTAGCTTTTAAACATTTACATCATATAACCTGTATTTTTAAAAAAAAAAAAAAATCACAAAAAAATCAGAAGTGAAAGCAAAAATTCAGCTGGAGAATAAATTTTGTGATAAGCCCAGTAAAAGCTGAAAATAAGCTGGTAAAAGGTCAGCTGACAGGTGTATCTGGCAGTGAGAAACAGATTTCCTGCCTTGGAGATCATTACCTGTTTTGCAGAAACTCTTGGAGCATTCATCAGGACTTCAGGCTTTATATTTTCATTGATATATCAACAATGTCTAAAAATCTCTATTCCCTTAACACCATTAAACTAGAGAGAGAAAAATAAAATGATTGGATAGTTTGTCTGTGCATTGATTTTTTTTTTTCCTATGTCAATGTGTATTACTGTAAAAACATTTTAAGGTTTTTTTTCCCATGGTTAACCTTGTAGGAAAGTATAAGAAACCCTTAACATCCATTTCTAGTAAAAAAAGATAATTTGACCTCGCAATCTGTACACACATCCACAAATTTTGATTTGTGTGTTCAGCCAGGAACACAGCAAAGGCCCGGCTGGGCAAATTAAAGGTTAATCCCTCATCTGAAGTGCAGAAGTGTTTCCTCATGCCTGCAGGTGGGAGATGAATATGCTAATGGGGCAAGCCTGACTCTGCAGTGATTTGCAGGTGAAAATGTAACTTGTGATAATTAAAGGCTAATTACTTTTAGCTAGCAAGTGGGAACCAGGTGCTCTAAAGCAAGAAGAGCAGGATTTTATTTTGTGCTGCTAAGACTCTTGGAGGGGGAAAATAAGGAGGGACTACAATGGTGTTTCTTTTCTCTTGCCTTGAATTTTTTTGTTTTAATAAAGTAGAGGGAAGAAATGAAATAGTTAAGTGTAACATGCAGTTTTCATAGGTGTGGGTTTTTTGGTTTTTTTTTTGTATGGTTGTGGGGGTTTTTTTGTGTTTTTGTTTTTGTTTTTTTTTGTTTTTTGTTTTCTTTTTTGTTTGTTTGTTTTTGTTTTTGTTGTTTTTTTGGGTTTTTTGTTGGTTTTGGTGGGGTTTTGTTTGTTTGTTTGGTGTTTGTTTGTTTTGTTTTTGTTTTTGTGGGGTTGTTGGTTGGTTGGTTGTTTTTTTTTCCTCATTGCTTTCCTTAAAAGATGGCCAAACAGAGTTAGGCAGGGTGTCTGGAAATGTTTTTGTTGCTTAGATGTTCATAGTATTGCCATCACAGGCAATGTGTCTTGTTTCAAAGCCTGTTTTAAAAACAGCTCCTTCTGAGATGTTCACTAAAAAAATCTCTTTTAAAAGTTTCTCTCAAGTATTGCTTTCAAAGGCACCCCCAAGAGTGAGCACTCAGACAGATGAGAGCATTAGAGTTTCCCACTTATTTCCATCTTGCCTTTATGGTAGGATGTGTTAACTTTCCTAGTTATTCTTCCCTTTGAAGACCCATGGATCCAAGGAAGTTCAGGCATTTACACCCACGTTCCTTTCCTGTTTTCCAAGACAGCCTGGTTACTATCACAAGGAGCCTCATGAAGATATTTTTATGTTAGATGAAGTGCCATATCACTTATCAGAGAGGTAAACAACTCAACACCACCAAGGGGTAAATCTAATTCTTTTTGGCTGCTGCTTGGCATATCTACTCTTTGTACCACTCATGCACTGTATATTTTACAGTATCTTTACAATTAAAAAAAAAAAAAATCAATTTCCTGTTTAGACAGTTATATATAATTATTTACTGGTTGTGTCTATGTATCCTGATAATCACTTTGAAGAGTGGGTGATGAATCTATGAACACATTTCCTTAATGAACTTTGTTTTTCTTGTAACAAGCTGGGGTTGCAGTCACTCTGACCCCCACAGGTGGCATCTACAATAAGCAGGTAGGCTTTGCCATCACTCAGTAGATCTGCACTTAGGCTCTAGGTTATTTATAGTACCTACATGGCTGTTGATCCTTTTCTTGGGTAGGTTTTAGAGGTACTAAAACCTTGCAGGTACTAACCAGGTAAGTACCTGATTCATTTTTAAGACACGCATTTTTATTTGTGGTTTTCTTATCCTTTTTACCTGGTTTGCAGGCCTGTTCTGCTCACGTCAGATCTAACACAGACAGAGGGAAGACCAGTGGAACTAGTATTTAATTTTTAAGCAATAGTTCAGACATTAATATATTCTAGAGCTAGGAAGTGTGAGAATTTCCCCAGGTTAGAAAAATCAGCTTTGAACTGAAATAAGTAGAAGGACATTTTGATCTCATTTTCCATGTTAGCATCTTAAAATCTATCATCAGCTAATTTGTATTAAAGAAAAAAAAAATCTTCAAATGATTAATTTCTTTTAACTTTTCAGGTTAATATGTCTTTTGAAAGACTTCTGTGTATTTGACTGAGCAGAACTGCAAATTGTCCAGTTACCAGCTGGAGGTTTAGGGGGGGCCTCCTTCAGAGGTCAATTCAATTTCTAGTGAGTTTGTTGTCTTGTAATAATGGGAAGACCTTTAGGGGCAATTGGCTAGGACAAGCTTGGGCAGCAAAAGCCTGTGTGGGCAGGCAGGTAGGCCAGCTGGTCGTCTTGCTTTTGCTTTTAAAATGTCAAGAGAGTTGATGCGTCCTTTTGAACTTTCTTATTTCACTGCATCAGCATCTTTTGCACAAAAGTGTTCCACTAGTGTATTTTGTTTTTTTTTTTAATATATATTCAATCTAGTTGTAATTCTGATTTCTTTTAGGAAGTGATTGTATGTTCTTATAGCTTTACTTTGAGATGAAGGGAATTATAATGAGTCTTTCATTTTTACAGATGAGTATGTAAATTGAGTGGTAGAATCCAATATTGTATAATTACATTGATCACTGATTCTGATGTGGTTTTGTTCCTGGAAGTCTCTCCCAAAGTATTTTGCAGAAAAGAGGATAAAAAATTTATTGGTTAAAAGAAACAGCATAGATAGTAGGAAGAATAATTTATATGCATTTTTTTATTAAAACATTGAAACAGGTCAAATGGGCTCACAGGCTGCAAGGAGGACATCAATTACCTTCCCTTGTGTTGTAAATATCTTACTCTGTAAAATGCAATTGCTGTAATTAGTAGAGCAAATTATGAAGAAAGGTGTTTTGTGAAAAATTAATGCCATTTTTCAGCAGCTCAGGAAGGCACATGTAAGTTTCATTGTGTCTTAAAGATATGTTTTATTAGTTTGTTCCAACACCCTGTTTTTGGACCCCTTATCTCTGGAAACACCCATGAGAAGAAAAAGAATAGGTGTTTATTTCTCAATAGCATTCTGTTTAGTAAATAGTGAGTCAAATACCTATTCATCCACAATTTCTCAAATCTGTTTTATATAAGAAGACATGGTTTGCTACTGAATTCCCCAAAGCAAGAACTCTCCCACAATCCCTGAATTTGTTCTTGGTGCCTTTGCATCCACTGGATTGATAGAGAAGAGTGTCTACAAATTATTTTAGATTTATTTATTTATTTTGTTTAGAGCCTTTAAAGATATGTGAATTTTCATCCTGTTGTTTTGCTTTATCATAGTCTTACTGGGATTTCTGTTTCAGGACGATACCTTCTTAGCTTAGATAATCTTTGCATTTAATTATATTTTAGCTCTTTTTATTCTATAGTATCTCCTTCCTTCCCACCTCTCATTTCCTTGGGGATTACTCATCTTTGATATGTGCATGAAGAACAGGTAATGAGGAAAACTGAAAGAGTTGGAAATAGTTTTAAGAAATATTCTTTTCCTGCTGTTGTACATTTAACAAAATTCAAATATATTAGTGTAGCATAATGTAGTGTAATGGAAATATAATTAACAGCAGTATAGAAGCTAATAAATAAAAATAGCTGTTTTCATTTTATCAGCTAATATTCAGAAAATCTTATGGACAGAAAGCTTTCTTCTTCCTCTGATATGTATGGATGTCCTTGAATTTCACTGATACTGAAAAACTAGTTTATCACACCTCAGTAAGTTCCTTATGTCCTTGTTTTCCAACAATGATAATTTAATTTTCTCAGTAAAGTGGTGGAAAATGCAACATTTCACAAAACAAATTGTAGCAGAGAAATGGAAAGCAATAGAGAGGATCTTTTCTTTGCCTTCTTTACAAAATTATTTTTTTATTATTGCTGCTTAAGAAAAACAAAAACAAAACCACTGAAACTTAGAGGGTTCTTTTGGTTTTGTTTTTAACCTCAGGTAAGGATGGAAAGGGAGAAATAAGCTTTGGCAGTTTAGTAGGAATCTCACAGAGCTCAGCTGGACTGATTAAAAGAGCAAGATGGGGCTAGAGAAAGGGAAGAACTGTTCTCTAGTAAAATGATTTTGTTATTCCTTGATTAAAGTTTGGTAAAACTTCTGAAATTGTCCCATTAGGCAGCAGGATCAGCAGCACTCTTGCAACCTGTGTCTTGTGTGTGACACGTCTGTCTGTAAAGCAGCCAGATGTGAGGAGTTCATCAGCCTGAGAGGAAGATTCATCTAGAGGCTGTGGCTAGACAGAGATGCAACTTTGACAGCTGATGTGGGCTGTGCATTTACCATCTCTTGCCCAGAACTTCTATGAGCAAATTATTTAGGTGCATGCAGGAGAAAGACAGAGAGACCTTGCTCGAGAGGAAGGAAGGAGAGAGAGAGAGAGAAAAAACCCTCTCAGCTTTTGGCAGTGGTCTATCTGTTTTGCATCTGGCTGGCACTGGCTCTGCTCAACATGGGGGTTCTCCTGATCCTCTCTTTCGGAAGTCACCCTTACAGTCATTCACCCTGCACCTTGTCAAGTAAATCAGATACAATAGAGAATAAGCATTAAAAAAAACGAAACAAAACAAAGAAACAAACAAAAAAAACCACAACCAAAAAACAAAACAGCTCATTTGAAAGATTAATTTTTTTTATGTTTATGTAACACATCAAATAGATGTCAACTTGACAGGGACAAGCTGTGCACCACGCAGTGGTATTTTATGGCTGACTTGGCTGGTGTGCTGCAATGGGACACTCATTTACACGGCTGGTCAGGTACCTTGAGGAGAAGCTGTCCAGTCCATGCAGTATAAAGCAGATCAGGGTGACTTTATTCATAAGAACACAAAATAAAGACAAAAAAATCTAACACAGGCTTGAGTATCCTTACATTGAATGGAAAATTTAGTGTATGTAAAAGACTCTTTGGGTAGAGGGGACTGCTTCAGATTGGCTCAAATCCTTGAATGCTCCTACATTAAGAAAATTTTCTCAGACTAATAAAATTTTCATCAATAAAGTTATTTGATTTAGGACACAGAAATAAAAAAGAAAAGTTAGTCTGAATTTGTGTTGCTTTTAATCTGGAAAACTTTAGCCACAACCAAAGGAACTTTTTTATATGTCCATGAGTATGAAACAGCCGTGAGTGATTTTTAATACACGCTTTAGTAATGCTGTTATCTTTTTTGTTGTTGTTTTTCAGTAATGCAATGCAATGATTTCTGAGTTGTCTTCTATTTGTCCATGACCACCTATCTGTGGGAGAAGGTTTTTCTCCCTCCATGACAAGCAGCATAAATTAGAGACTCAGACCTAAGCGGAGCTCGGCTGCTGCACTGTAAACCCACAAAGCTGTGCACAACCTGATGGCTGAGAGGAAGAACATAACATTCCTTGAACAAGGGAAGATTTAAGAATGTCAGGTTTCTAAGGTCTCAAGAGCTCCTTACGTAAGCAGGGTACTTAAATAACTCCCTGACTCCCTCTGCAGCTCCTTTGCCCTCTGGGCAGTACGTGGAGGTGCGTGAGCAAACTTGTGTTGCAGATGTGGCCGGGTCAGAGCCCCACTGAAGCTGCTGCCCTTTTTGTTCAACACGGTATTTTACAAGGTCAGGTTGATGTGT
>VWYO01006052.1:0-15341 GCA_013400275.1 Rhadina sibilatrix
GAAGGAAGGAAGGAAGGAAAACCTTGCTATGAAGAGCAATGAGTAAAATATTTTACACTCTATTTTTATCAGTACATAAAGACAAAAAAATAAAAATAAAATAAAAATAAAAAAATGCCTTCCAACAGTGCAATGGTTGAATGCATTTATGTAATATAAACAACATTATTCTTTGCTTTTTCTACACAGTCCTCTCTGGTCATGCTTTACATCCAGAATGTCCCAATGGAAGAAAGCAAACGACACCGGTCACTTCAGAGACAACTGAAGTAATAAAACACAACTTAACTCTGAACCACTTTTCATGACTGTCAGAGTTATCACGTTAATTGTTAAATAGGATTTTCTACAAATATACAACATATAAAAACTGTTAAATATATAACTTTAGGCTTTTCAAAATACATTTAATGATCTCTTTCAAACAAGTGTTACTTTTGTTTTCTCTTTAATTTGCTTTCTGGTGCTAAATGGTGTATCAGATGAGACATAGGCCACAGATGACCAAACATGCTCTTTGCAAATACTGTATTATCCAACTTTAACTATCAAAAATGGAACTGTAGAAGAGGCATGTTTAACTGGTTAAAACGGAAAATGATTTTAGTACGAGAAAGTCAATCTAAGTACAGAGGAATAAAGGTGCCGTGTAGACAGTTTGTGTTCTTTTTGTCCAAATTTTTCAAACATAGGTCATTTTCTCTCAGTGCTCCATTATGTTCTCTTGAACATGGCATTTCAAGAGCAGGTCTCTGAGTTAGTTTTACTTCAGCTTTCCATAAAGACTTCTGCTGGACAACATTTCAGCTTTGTGAAAGCTGGAATCATGTCTTTGTGGAGACCTCCTTCAATTTAATGACATAACTCTCTTAAGAGTAAGATTGTGTCCACTTTAAAATAGATTTTGCTCTTTGGTCTATTGTAAATACTGAAAGTATAAGAAAATAAAAGCAATTCAGACAGTTTAGGGCACAAGAAGAGTTTCTCTTTTGCACCTCAGTGTCCTCCCATAGGCAAAACAGTCTTCTCTAAGGCTGATTGGGATGATACTCTTCATTGTAGCAGACTCTTCGGATTGAAACATGTAGGTAACAGCAAGTCCAGCAGTGGTGTATAACGCGGATGAAACGTTAACCATGAACTTTTTTGTATTGCTAATGCCCAAGCATATCTCTTTTTCTATATTCTTTAGTCCAGTGCTCCTTAGAATGGTAGAACAAACTTTAGCTCATAATGCAGAGGAATTATGCTGTCATTCATGAGATACAGAGAAACAGACAGTTGAGTTGATGACATATAACAGATGATGATCAACAGCAGTGAAACTTGACTAAGTTAAGTAGCTCACAGAGAGCCTAAACCACTCCTACGAGGATTCTGTGTTGCTGCATTTGTCAGGAGACCTGTAAATTGATAAGAACAAATGTGTCAGTGTTTTAATTTACAATTCTGTTTATCTTTGTTGTCCATTATCATAAAATACACTCTATTGAGATTTTTCAAGGAGACAGTTAATGAATTAGAAGATAGTTATTTTGCACAGCATTTTCCCTGGGAAAAAAAAAATTAAAAACCTTTATTTTATTATAAAAATGTTATGTTTTATTAATTATTTCTAATAAATTGTAACTTACAATAACTTCAATGCCATCTAATTTCTACTAAGGTTCATGCACATTCTTTCTTATAAAAATCACAGAATGTTCTTTTACACACATTAAAGTTACAAATAACAATGTCAAATATACATGGTGATTAAGATTACTTTTACTTTTTTATGTTTAGGATGTAATGAAAAATGGACTTGAAAGCCATATATAAAAAAATGTAAGGATGTTTGTACTGGAGGCTTTTCTGCAGTTAAGTTTCCAAAGAGCACTAGAGTGTGCCTAATTTAATCAATACTGCCCTCTAGTGATGCTATTACACGTGCAAATTAATGTAAATAATGGCTATTAATTGTCAATTTAATCAGAAAATTGTTTTAGTTATGCACCAGGGAAAAAAGAACAAAAACCAACCAAACAAAAACCCCACAAATAAACAACAAACTGCCCCCCCCCCAAAAAAAAACAAACCCAAACAAAACACAAGATAATAAAAATGGGCGAAGTACTGCCCAATGAACCTGTTGCAAAGAAAACTGAATGGAAGCAGTATTTCGAAAGTGAAACAGAACCAAAGTTAACATTATGAAAGTAATCAAGAGTACTGGAAGACAGCACACACGCAAATGAGAAAATAATGACTTATTTATACAACAAAGAGCCCAAAGAGCTCATGCTCACCCGAAATATGAGTTTAGAAATGGTTTAAAAATTCCACAGATTCTGTATACACCAAAATGTTGCGGGGTGTATTAAGCAAGCATGATTGTTACAAAATGCTGTTTGAATTTTCAAACACTATCTTCTGCTGTGGCATTGTTCTGTCTCCAAGTAGTCAGAACTGTTATTACTGATGGAAATACCATGCAAAACTCCATAAAATACTGAACAGTGAATGTAAAAGAGCAAAACAAATAAGAAAACTGAGTTCAATTGGTTTAAGCCATATATTAAATATTGCATTTTTAACCTAATCTTCAGAGCAGTGCATGAAAGAAAAATCTGCCTCCAAATCAATTTAGTGACAGCTTGAAACATATGGATCTCTATATATATGTATGTATGTAGAAAGAAAGAGAGAGAGAGAGGCAGATAGACAGATGAATACTTCCTTACAAGGCATAAAGTGTATGTCATAGATTTCTGCTTTTGTCCTCTCACCTTTTCCAGGAAAAAACACCCCAGAAATCTTGCAAACAGCCTTTCCTTTTCGGACTAGTGATCAGATCTCCAAACCACATGGCCTCAGACAGGCTGAAGGCAAAAAACCTGGTTGATTATTGTGATATATTCCCCTTCTTAAATATACTTTCAGCAAGAGAAATAATGTTTTGCTTCTATTAATTGCCCTCTTTCCCCTTTAAACTCTTTGTTGAACTTCCTGCTATGCCCTCTATTTTTCTTCCCATTAGAAAAGAACACAACTTTTAAGGTAGTAATACTTTTTAGGTTGCAAGACACAAAGCAAATAATTTATGGTTTATTAGGTCTGAAAGTAAACTGCTATGTGTTAAGAATTAGTTTGACAGCTCCATCTTTCCTTTATTATGCCAGAATGGCCCACAGCTAAAAGCAACAGCGTAAACTGCTGATGGACTGTATGTTCAGTGTTCTCATTGTGTACTTCTCTACCATATTGGTCCCAGTAAGAAGAGAGAATTCAAGTACAACAACATACGTTCAGAGATAACCTGCTGCTTTGTAATTTTATGGGGATAAAAGCTTCCCCCCTTCCTTGCTATCCCTGTTTCCACCTTGAACACCCCTGCTGCATGAATATGGTATTAACACTTTAAAAGAATACAAGAGGGGAGAAAATTATGCACTTTAAAAATGCTCAGGAAGGGCATAGAGCAGACTTGAAATAAAGTGATTACAGGAAGAGGAACAGATTAGAGAACAGGAGGTGAATTTACAACTTTGGACAATGACAGAAGAAAAAGAAAATGAAAGGGGGGAAAATGAATAGGTTAGCCAGGGAAGTATAAGCATCTCTTACTAATGAAGACGTGAAAAAAAAAGTAATATAGGTAATAAGAATAACAGATAAAAAGGCGAGAGAAAATAAGAGAGAGCATGATGAATCCAGAGAAGAGGAAGAGAATGCACACCTACCCTCCCACCTCCTGTTTTTCCCTTTTGTTCCTCATTACAGGTAAATTAATCACTCCCCAGAAAAACAGACAGATCAAATAAGAGAAAAGAAGGACTCCTAAAAAAAATAAAAAGGACTAGTTTACTATTTATAGTAATAGTTCAATCCATAGAATAGAATCATAGAATTAAGTTGAAAAATACTTTTAAGACAATCAAGTGCACCCCAGCACTGCCAAGTCCATCACTGAACCATGTCCATTAGGACCACATATATGCATCTTTTAAATACTTCCAAGGATGGTGATTCAGTCACTTCCCTGTGTAGCCTCTTCCAAGGCTTTATGACCCTTTCAATGAAGAATTTTTGACTAATATATCCAATATAAACCTCCCCAGTGCAACTTGAGGGTGATACCACTCATTCTGTAACTTGTTACTTGGGAAAACAGATTGACCCCCTTCCAGCTTCAACCTCCTTTCAGAGCGATTTTCTTTCCTTTTCTCCAGCCTAAACAACCTCAGCTTCCTCAGCCACTCCTCAAAAACCTTGTGCTCCAGACCCTTTCCAAGCTTTGTTGCCCTTCTCTGGACATGCTCCAGTACTTCGATGTCTTTCTAGTTTAAGTGAGAGGTCCAAAACTGAATGCAGATTTTGAGGTGCGGCCTCATCAGTGTTGAGTATAGGGGGAAAAATCACTACCTGGTCCTGCTGACCATACTATTGGGGATACAAGCCAGGATTCCATTGGCTTCTCTGGCTGCCTGGGCACAGCTGGCTCATGTTCAGCTGCTGTTGACCAGCACTCTCAAGTCCTTTTCTGCTGGGTTGTTTTCCATGCACTCTTCCCCAGCCCTGTTGCTGCATAGGGTTGTGACCCAGTGCAGGATTCACCACTTCACCTTGTAGAACCTACTATACTTGTCCTTAACCCATTGATCCAGCCTGTCCAGAGCCCTCTGCAGGATCCTTCTACCCTCCAGTAGATAAACACTCCCATCCAACTTGGTGTCATTTGTGAACTGGAACAATGTCCAGATCACTGAGATATTAAGCAGAACTGGCCCCAGTACTGAGCCCTGGGGAACACCACTAGTGACCATGTGCTAGGCAGATTTAATTCTTTTCACCACCACTTTCTGGGCTCAGCCATACAGTATTTTTTTATCCAGTGGAGGGTGCACCTATCAAAACAGACAGTTTTGCCAGGAGAATGCTGTGGAAAACAGTGTCAAAGGCTTTACTAAAGTTCAGGTAGACAACATCCACAGGCTTTCCCTCATTTACTGAGTAGGTAGCTTTGGCATTAGATGAGGTTGGTCTAGCAGGTCAATGCCTTTCATAAACCCATGCTGGCTGGGCCTGATCCCCTGTACACGTGCCACAGCATAACACTCAAGATGATCTGATCCATGACCTTCCTTGGCACCAAAGTCAGACTGAAAGGCCTGTAATCTACTCCATGGAAGCCCAAGGTGGCAGTTCTGCTGACCTCTCTCTTTACTTCTCTAACAATTGAAAATGTGAATTGAAACACATGAGAAGTACCACTTCCCTAACTTCCCTAAGGCAAGTTTACAGTAAAATGGTGCTCTTGATGGCTTGTTGGCAGCAATTTTTAGAACATTAATTAGCTCATCAGATTGCAATAATAACTCTAAACTAAATAACTACTTATATAAAACTGCTTCAAAACCTGGGAAATTTGTTTTCACATTGTTTTGGTTCTTTTTTCCCTTCACTTAGAAAATTTGTAGCAGCATCAAATTAAAGAAAGACTGTATAGCTATCACATATATCACACATATCACACATATCACATCACATTTTTTTTGTTCATATGCAGAACTCATGTCATTTCTAGGTACCAATGCATGTGTCTGTTTGTCATGGACTTCAGTGAAGTCAGAATTTCTTTCCAGCACTTCAGACAGCAGCTTCTGCTTCTTTTGGAAGGAGCCAAATACTTGGGCTGTAAGTTTGAGTTTCTTCAAATTTGGGGTACTAAGCAGGCATCTAGTACCAGAGATTAAAATACTACTCCATGTATTCTGTTTACATGGGGAATTCCAAGCCCCTGTGTGTTCCACAGGAATCTGCTCAAGAGGAAAACAAATTTTCCTGCTAATAATCCAAAACATAAGGAGCAATACAGTTCACATGATTATATACATCTCACTGTTGTTCTTGGTTGGCTTGAATATGTCCTGAGAATATTTGGTTTATTAGAGCAATTATAACACAGTCCACCTTAATTTGTCTTACTCTGAAGCAAGCAGAATATGGGTCAATCTATCCCCAGCTGTGCCCTAATGGCACATAAACCATTTTATGGTCAAAACAAAGAAAAAAAAGTTATGCAAGTCACCCTGAGAAGATAGGAATATATGATGTTTTGCTGACTTACACAAGCTTTCCACCAAAAGAAACCTCCACAAAAACCTCTCTTTCAGTATAGTATCTAGGATTTAACTGAGTGACAAAAATGTTTGAATTTCACATCACAACCAGAAAGTTGAGCCAGGCTTACTGCAAGTGGCAAATATTTTCAGTTGGGATTGAGTTTCAAGTATGTCTTGACCTTTTACTTTATTTGGAATCCACATAAATACCAACAATTCCATGTCAAGCCTGATAAAACTTTAGGAGTTTCAGCTGGAGATTTTTTCACTCTGTTTTTAGTATAAAGAGTTCACCAAAGTTGGGTTTTTTGCTACAGTAGCCAAGTGCTCTTACACCACTACCTATTGCAGTCACTTGGCATTCTTTGATGGCGATTCTACCTGTCATGTTTCCAGAACTAATTTCTGGAAATTTTCTGGGTACCTACAAAGTAATTGGTCATATTAAAGATGTTTCAGTGTTGCTTAAAAGCTGAATTACTTGTCTAAATTTTGTGTTTTACACTTTCAAACTACATCTAATGCCTCTGTGAGTCTGAGGATACTGTATGGCATCCATCAGTGCAAATAGTTTTGTTTTTTTGGTTTTTTTNGGAAATTGTTTTTTTTTTTTTGTTTTTTTTGGGGGGGGGGGTTTGTTTTTTTTTTTTTTTTTTGTGTTTTTTTTTTTTTTATGTTTGTTTTTTGTGGTTTTTGTTTGTTTGTTTTTTGTTTGTTGGTTTGGTTTTTTTGGGTTCTTTTTACACAAAGAAAATTCACAGAGATTGATGCAGGTTGAACCAGTCTCCAACTCACAAATCGACTCATAATAGAAATAGTTCTAAACCTTTTACCAACTGACTGCAAGCTAGATAAATAGCATATCTTTCCCCTCTGCTTCTGTGGCTCTCAGTTTTAGGTCCCTAAACAACTAAGCATATATGATGCAGACAAAAATATGTAAAAACATCAAAATGTCTAGGAAAACATTACACAGCCTTGCAAGATACCTCCTGCTTTATGGGAACAAAAATGCAAATTTCTGGTGATGATCCAAGGAGTAGCAATGACCTGTTTCATTCATGAGAACTCCCATAGTCTCTTCTGAAAATTTATTTTGTTTCCCTCCCATCCTCTCCTTTTCTCCACACTGTTCATATGCACAAACTGAATTGCTTAATCTTCAGAAATTAAAAGCGCAAGTTAATTTATCTCTAAAGTATCTGCAGCTATTAGGAATAAGAAAAAAAATGAAAGCTGCTCTACTTAATAATGTATTCTGTCTCACTGAGCTAGCCACAGGAAGAAAAAATTCAGAGTTCAAAAAAACAGTACCTGCAGAACTAGGAGTTATAAGATTGAACAAATTTATTGTTGTGTTTCTGGGTGAATATTTATAAAAAAGAAGTCTGATGCATTAGGTAGTGTATATGCAGGTATATTTTTCTGTGCTACACTCCAACAAAGTAGCATTCCTGAGTTAGATAGCAGAATCCCATTATCAGCTACCTCAAAAAGAACATGCCTTTTCTTTTAACACTCATTGTTTGTTTCTTTTCACTTCCACTATTCAAACCTGACACAGAAAGAAGTGTTTATTTTAAATCTGAGAATCTTTGCAAAAGATTTTTTCCCCAATAACTATTTTAATATCAGTCTGTCTTGAAAAAACCAAAAAGTCTCATTTCCCCTTAAATAATACGTCTACTCCTATCTTCTCAACTTCCCCTGACCATCTGCCAGGGCTATCATCATGATCATTAATTTCCTTTTCTGTTAAAACCCTTTTTGTCTCATATTACTTTTTTTTTTTTTACTTACAAGATCTTGGAATACACTGGGTCAGATCATACATTCCTTTCTTCTTCTGAATTGCCTATTATTTCATAAGCAGTAGCAGTGAAGGAAGTGGGACTTTTGTTATAATTAGATAATGCTTACAATGACTGGAAATGTTAGAATCACATGTTGTAACCCAGCTGAAATACATTTGAACTCGGGTCATGTAGGTTACCCTTGTTTAAGAGCTCAGCCTTAAGCATGTATAATAACACAAGCCTGCTGTGTGGCATCTGAGCTTATGCTAAGGAAAAGCAATGGAGGTGGAAGAATCACAGACTCATTTAGGTTGGACAAGGCCTAAGGTCATCAGCTCCAATCTTTATCATCACCTTGTCAACCACACTATGGCACCAAGTACCATGTGCAGTTTTTTATTGAATACCTCCAGGGATGATAACTCCACCACCTCCCTGCACAATCTGCTCCAATGCTTGGCAAATACCTTCTGTGAACAAATTCCTCCTGACCCCCAACCTGAGCCTCACTTGGTGCAGCTTGAAGCTGTGTCCTCTCCTGTCACTAGTTGCTTGAGAGGGTGATCCCCACCTTTCTACAGCCTCCTTGCAGATACTTGTTGAGAGCAGTAAGTTCACCCCTGAGCCTCCTTTTTGTAGCCCTGGTTTGTGCCTGAGATGTTTTGGTTTTCTGAAACTCTTTTCCCAGAGAGTTTTCTGTCAACAAGAGACATGTTTTTCTAACTGTAACCTTTGTTTACATTCTTTTCCCTAGGAGGGACTTCTTCTTGATGTCCTTCTGTCTTGACCAATGTAATTGAAAAAAGTTTGTTTTCTTTCAGTAATTGAGTTGCTCTCTGTAGAATATTATAAAAGGGAAGAAATTACCAGAAATAAACAGAGTCATTGTCAACCTTCTAAAGCCAAAGTCTGTGTTGTTGTAATCTTTAACAGCGTCACATTTTCTCCAGCCTAAACACCCCCAGCTCTCTCAGCTGTTTTTTACAATGAGCTCCTTGTGCTCCAGACTCTTCACCAGCTCCATGCCTTTATCTGGACATGCTCCAGCACCTCAATTTTTTTTTGCAGTGAAAGGCCCAGAACGGAACACAGGGTTCAAGGTATGGCTCACCTGTGCCAAGTACAGGGAGACTATCACTGCCCTAGTCCTGCTGGCCACACTGTTTTTGCTGCAGGCCAGGATGACACTGGCCTTGTTGGCCACCTGGGCTCACTGTTGGCTCATGTTCAGCCATGAGGACTAGTACCTCAGGTCAACATTGGTCCAGAAGAGAAAGCAGCAAGGATATCTGTTCTCAGAACATTCAAAGCTCTTAGATACAAAGGTGATCATGGGAGATTTTTGCCCAAAGCAGCATTTAAAACTGTTGTGGATAACAAAGGAACAATGCAGGTCTCATTTTGGGGCCTGTGAAAGTCTAAAATCAACTCCTTCAAGCAACATGGGTGGAAAGAGGGAAGGATGAAGAGCATCACACATCTTATAAGGCACAACAATGCAAAGCAGTGTGTTTTCATCTCTCACGTGCTGGCTAAAATGCTAAATAGCCTTAAAGTAACTCCAGCTAAAGACCTTGAGCAAGTAACTAAATTTTATCTGATTTCTTTCTGCTCTTTTAAATTGATTAGAGGCATGTACATATATAAAGGTTTACAGCAGATAAAACTAAGGAAGATTTGTTACTGGAGTGGAATTGTAAACTTGAAAAAATTACTACTTCTCCATCACCCTTTTACTCTTCAAATAAAAGCAACTGAAATATTAGCATGATTAAAAGTGTCTAAAAATAGCCTTGAGCTTTCCTCAGGATACTGAAAAAATAACCTGATTTTATATTTATATTATTTATATTATTTATATTTATATTTATATTTATATTTATAATCATTTATGATACTTTTCTCTAAGGTAGGAGACAGGTTCATATTAAATCATCAATGTATCTACAAATTTGGTTTTTGTTTAAATGCAATAAATTATTTTTTACTGAATTTTGAATGTTCATACCTATATACCTATATTNATTTTTTACTGAATTTTGAATGTTCATACCTATATACCTATATTCAAAGCATGCTCTTTATAAACTAACAAATCTTAAAAAAGTTATAAGCTTAATTACATTAAATCTTCTTGTGAAAAATAGCGACTTAAAGATTTCTGTGTGCTAATAAATCTAATAATCACAATGATCTTCCATAAAATAATGCTTTTATTTTGAATATTTTATTTATTATGAAATAATAGAAGAGTATTTTATTAAGGGGGTGATGTGACTTAATTGTAAAGTTAAAAAATAATCTTGTCTATAGTTAAATTTACTAGTCTACATCACGAAAAAAAAAAAAAGGAAAAAGAAAATCCAAAAAAGGACATCAGCCAGCACTGGAGTCCACGCAAAAATATTAGAACTAATTTTTCTTTTCTAATTAAAAAGATTGTTAAGGACATCTGAGAGTGTTCTCTGATTGACTGGTGGTTGGGCTGAAGCAAGGTTAGTCTCATACTCAGTAAAACTGGAACGTTTTACTAAGACTGATTGTGAAAATAGTTGAATAATATATCAAAATGCAACATGTTTTTAGAGGGAATATTTAGGATATTTCACCCACTAAAGGAGCTAATTCTGACTTTAAAAGCATGAACTCTAAACCAGAAGTTCAACAGCTAGTGAAGGAACCTCACAGTTAATATTCACCAGTGAGACACTTCATCTGCTTTATGTACTCTATTTGAAAAATGATTGTTTAAGAAAGCAGTCATGTTCCACATCATTCCAGAAAGCAATGTAGCACTGTACAAGACTTCTGACAAGCAATCTTTATAAATATTTTGTGTATGGGAAATAATTTTTTGTCTTTAGAATTACTCTGCTTAGCCTTTGTCTAGGACTTGAGGAGAAATTAATAAGTGGACAACTGTGGGGAATCAGAGTAGAGGAGGAATATATGTCAGGTAAGATGAATGCAGGAGGTTTTTTATTCTCTCAGAGACATGTTTGAGAACAAAAGCAGGAACATCCACAATATTTTTTTCTTTAGAAATAACACTTAGACATCCATAGAAAGGAGAAGAGCAAGTCTGGTCTCCAACACAGATGTAGGTAGCTATGTAAACAGAAGAAAGTCTATTACTGCTTTTAGTCCTTATGTCCTCTGCAATGGGCAAATCTTCTGAAGGTAAATTTTTCTAAAAGAGAATTGTTAAATAGTCCTCTAATATGTACATGTAAAACAAAATAAGCATGTAATAGAATAAATTGTTCAGTTTTTTAAAGCTTGATCCTATTCACTTTCAGTGCAAACCCAAAAAGTCTTGGAATAAAAGATTGTTACATCCTTGTTAGCAGGTTTATAGAATTTAGTCCCTGGCCTTAAAGATGATTTCCAAAATGAGAAAAATCTTTCCCTAAAAGGCTTCACCACAGAAACAGTGAGGCTCTTCAGGAAAGTGAAATGGATATTCTTAAAAAACTCAACTATCATTTTGTATTAGATTAAAGCCAAGGTTTTCTAGAGATCCTTCAATACCCATAGTTCAGCCTCAGACATGCTGAAAGGACAATGGGAATTGTAGTAACTTAACACAGTGTTTTCTTCACAATTTGAGGAGGGGGGAATATTTCTTGACAGGCTAAAGGGAAAATTAACAGATATAAGGGATTGTGCATACAGCAACATATGCTGATCTTCTGTTTAATGACAATGTGTCCATACACCTTACAAACATTCAGGTTCTAGTATTCTTCACTCTAGGAGATATTTATGTTTGTTTTGTGTTATATTCTTATAATCCCTAATAAAATATCCTTTTTCACACCTATGCTCATCCTCCAGTTTAAAGTTGCTCATGACTATGGCAAAGAAGTGGGAAGAAGGATGAGACAGGGAATTTAAGGATCATAACACATTTAGGCATAGCAGACACCTAAATCCATTATAGTGTAGCATTCTGATTAACAGTGCAAATATATTTAAACTTAACTCAGGTTATGGATGAAGTGTCTCAGAAACAACCAGTGTTTCAATTACTACTGAGGCAGAGCGCTCTGTGCACTGTGTAGCATATTGGATCAAAATTCTTTGGCAGGATCACCATTACTCTCACTACCCTGTTTCTGTGCTATTTTGGCAAGTGGTTCTGTAGTGATCAGATTTCTGCAGTAGTCTGAAAACAAACAACAAAAGAGGAAAATTAAACTGTGGCAAACGTCAAGGAATTTTCTGTAATTTGCAATAAATGTATACAGACAAAAACCAGAACTATACAAAAGCAGCCTCAATACAACTTTTGGGGAGCAGGAGAGGAAGTAAATCTCATCTTCTCTCAAAGAAGTGCCTCTCCTAGAAGTGGGATGGATCCCCTACCTTGTAAAACCTTTCTCAACCAGATTTTAGAGATGCCTAATGCAGTATCTCTTTCATGACAGCCCTTAAACTCGCCATTATTACAGTTTCCTTGGGTCAAAGTCAGAGGTCATGAAACCTGAATATAGGTATTATATGTGATGACTGTGATCTCAGTCAGGGCCAACAAAAATCTAGAGCTCAATTCTACATAAGATGCTTTATGTCTGTTGGACAAGCTTGGGTATCTCTCCTTGCCTACAGCTGCTACTTAAAAGCCCTTTTTACACTCCTGAATATATCTTAGACTCTTGGAACATATAGGCTGCCTGGATATATGAGTAAAGGGAACTGAATTCTGCCCTTACTCTCTTTTCACAAGCCGGAAAGTTCCAAGCAGCTCCTGCTAGTGGCTCAGTGGGCCTCCTTTAGTCATGAGTGACCCACTGCACATGCATCAGTGCCCAGACCAAGTCCTTGTCACTGAGCATTTCGCCTGAGTAGAATGACACAGATGACAGGGAAGAAGAGTAAGATACCAATCCTGATCAGTTGCTGTGCTCAAGAAGCAAGTGATTGTGGTTCAGTTAGTCAACATTATGAGACAGACTATGAACCATTTCTTTGGGTCCATCTTTAAGAAAGAAATGTCATTACAGCAATCCCACAGGATCAGGAGGATGAGATCACAGATAAGCGTCTTATTACACTAAGCACAAGTACTATGGCAGCTTCAGTTTCTTTCTTAAAAACATTTATCTGACCTTTGTTATCTTCCAAGCTTCTTTTCACTTCATAAGAATGAAAAATAGTAACATTAGATCCTAAGACTATTTCAAAAGTAACTGAGCTATTTGAGAGATACTTCTGGGTTAAATCAGAGTAAAATGATTGTTCCAATCATAGATGTGGAACAGAACTTGTTGGTTCATAAAACAGTTACTCAGATGAAATGCAAATGAACCTGAGAAGGAAATAAGCTTCAGGTGAAGACAGGGATCAGACTATAGTACTGAAAGTGTCATTAGTTAATCCATTTTAGTGGGTCACACTGTTTCAGTACCACATGGTACCATTTTGGTGTTCATAATGTAATGCAACAAACCAACTTCAAGAACCACTGACATGAAACTTACTTTTAATATAATATTTTATGCTTTAGGACTTTAGGCCTTTCATTATGGTAAGATTTTTGCTGCTGAGAGTTCACAGATTTCTTTTTCTCATCATAGATTTTCTCAGATTTGAAAAAATATGGAAGTGATCTGAAAGAGTTCAGCTGCTGGCAGTATCAAGCCCTTGGTTCCTCCAGTATGTCTGGGTTTGTGAGGAGGAGGTTCTCAAGACAGAAGGAAGAGATATCACCATGTTTTAGCAGTTACATGAAAGTACATCAAAGTTAAGGGGATAGGTCCTAAAATATTAACTATAGTCCAGATGGCCTGCGTGGGTGAAACTTGAGAATGTTTAATGAGAAATCACACAAAACTCAGATGCTATAGAAACAAGAGACAAAACAGAAAAAGAGGAAAATGTATTACTGATTCTGCCAGACATGCTAGGCAATATTTCATAAATATCAGATGGAAGAAGTCATGATCAATCTTTCCATTGAGGTCAGGAATTACATGCCATATAGAACAGGACTGGTGCACAAATTACATTGTATGTTTTGAGTTTCTGCTGTCAGAAAGATACTTGTATCTTCTTCATAGTAGGTCTTGGCTTGAGTTAAGTGTTTCTTGGATGTCAGTGTATCAGGGTTAATTAGCAAGGAATAGTTGGTGTTTCTCTAACACTGGCCATTTTTCACTAATTAATCAGAAATGAAAAAAAAAGCACTTTTTTTTTTTTTTTCCAAGTAGGTGCAGAAATCTGGTCTGTGTAGGAGACAATGTGGGTGTGATCTACAGATTCTGCAAGATTCACAGGGACCACTGTGGGAATGACAACATAGGAAGGAAAGTACTATTGAAAGACAACTTTGCAAGGTAAAAGTATAAACTTTGTATAAACAGTCACATCTGTTTGGAAAGTTTACCTGCATTTCTTTTCTATATCCAATTAATAACTCTGATAACAAAATTTTTTATCACTCCTAGACTCAATAGGTACAAGAACAGTTAAAAGCTATTTTGAATAATTTTCCTTAAGAAAAAAAAAATTAAAAAAGATAAACTTCCATTTTAAAATTAAATAATTAATTTTTCATTTTGCATTCAAGAAGTAGAAATATGCAATAAGATATGCTATTATGGGTATGTGAATATATAATATTAACTTTGATATTTATGACTTAAATAATTAGCATCATTTGTTAGTGAGAATTAACCGGCATGTCTTATTTTCAGTGTCACAGTGTTACTGAGCTGTGCTAAAAAGCAGACAAAACTTCCAATAGAAAAATAAAAACCCGGGCTGCAAATATTATTCTATTGACCTTTGAGCATTTAAAAGCCTAACTTACAATTTTGTTGGCCAATGAGACTTCCTGGAAAACAGACATTTTGAGATGGCAATACAGTTTTTTTTATATACTGCACTAGCTTTTTTTAGTGCCTTCATGTCAAATCCTCTAAAAATGTATAGCCTGACAGTTATTTAAGGAAAAAATACAATTGTCTTAATCATGTAAATAAAATTAAACCTTATGTTTTAGAAGGACCTATGTCTCTACTGATGATGGTGATGGCTAACAGCAACTCTTTGCTGAAGTCATGTAAGCTGGTAAATGCCTTATAAAGAAAAATGAATCTGGATGTCACAAAAGATTTCTTTGATATTTTGAAAATCATGTTTCTTGGTTTTATTTTGTCTTTGTTGGTTTTTATTAAAAACAAACCAAACCAAACCAAACCAAAACACACCTTAACTGCATGCTATGCAACTTCTAAAGATAAGATGACATTTTCATCTTCCCAGCAAAAATAATTTCAAGCTAAGATATTAACAAGAAAACAGCTGTCTTTCTAATTAGTATATTTGATGTTTAGCTTCTTTTCATTGCAGCACAGACAGGGAACACTTTGATCTAAATTTTTTAATCAGTTTTAAGTAGCATCAGGCCCAAATAATTTAAAAATTTATATATATA
>VWYO01006054.1:16766-64246 GCA_013400275.1 Rhadina sibilatrix
AAAAAAAAAAAACCCCAAAACCAACCAACCCACAGCAAAATACTGAGCTGAGCCAAGATTGGAAATCTGTCCTGGAGGTGCCCTTGGCTCCAGCAATAACAATCCCTGTCATTTGTTACTTGTTAATTATCACCTAATTATCTTTTGTGGGTTAAATCAGCCCAAGGTTTCTTGTAGGGTTGGAAATGAAGTTGTGACCTCTGGTGTGGTTTGCAGTGCCAGGTGGGCTGGCCTTGGGGTTTGTCCCTGTTGTCCTTTGGGACCCTGCACTCGGTTCCTTGCAGATCCAAAGGGTGGCTGTTCCCCCATGGAAATGCTGCTTTCCACAGGATCATCACAACCCAACAAACCTGGAGGGTTTGAACCTCCCATGGGGAAGGTAAATCCCAATCCTCATCTTAGAAGGACTGCCAGGGTGAGCCAGTGAAGAATCAGGAAAGATTCCCAAGGACTGAAGGTGTTCCACCACCACAGATAAATCCATGTGCTCTTACCAAGGGGTCAGGAATAGAATTATGAGAGTTTTAGTAAAAGAATTAAAGAAAAATTTATTAAAGAAATATTAATTTTCCTGTTCTCTCCCCATCTCCATCAGCTTGTTCCTCAAAATTCTCTTTTCCCAGCCTGAGGATGGGATGTAACTGTGATTTATCCAGGCTGGGAATTCCCAGTTCTGATCCTCTGCTCCCTGGCACTGTTGATCCATCAAATCCTGATCCAGGCAGTGGCAGATACACAGGGACCTCATTCCTCCTTGATGAGCTTCCCAATGCTTTTCCTGAATATTATTTGGCTGAAGATCTGTGTTGAGAGATGGAAGAGGATAACCAGGATTGAAAGCTAAGGAAAATGGAGCCCAGGGAAATAGGGAGAACACATTGTCCATTCTTAACTCCACTTTGGAAGCTCCTGGCAAGCTCCAGGAGTCTGTCTGGGTGCCCCAGGTTGGTTTTTTTTTTTAGGTTATTCTATCATGTTGGGCCAAAGCAACACCACAGAAATCATTCTCTCATCCTCCAGCCACTGCACTCTCATCCCATATTTTGTCTCCTCCCATCTTTTCCTGACTTTTACTGCCCAGCTAATGGAGAGTCTGGGATTGCTGCCTGCAGACAGAGGACAGGTTTAAAAGCTGAGCAGGACTTTTCTCCCCTTGCCCCATGAATGTAACATAAACCTGAAATGGCAGGATCTGTCTTGTTATCGCTGTATTTTTTTTTCTTTACGCACAAGCCTGGACATGACTTTCCACTCAGAGCTTCCACATTTGTCTGTTCATTTAATTTCTCCCAGGATATTAAAAAAAAAAACAAAAACAACCCAGAACAATCCCAACGCTTTTCAAGTGTCCCTGAGCACCATCCTGCTGCCAGCCAGGAAAACAAGGGCTGAACTGAACTGAACAGGAGAGATTTTCTCTCAGGAAGGGAAATGTGTCAAGAAGGTGACTGAAGCCATCTCCAGGTTTGTTTGTGATTTATTTGTAATTTTTTTTGAGGAATGAAGGTCAGGACTTGCTGCTGACTTTACCTGTGCAGGTGTTTGACCTGGGATGAGGGCACAGCCCCCAGAGGGGCTGATTCCTCCTGCCTTCCCTTCTTGTCAGGTTTAGGGATACTCTGGCAAATGTTCGTTCCCCACCTCGGCCTGAGAGGGAGCTTGGTACAAAATTTTACTTGGATGAAGGTGTTTCAGGGAGGTGATGCCAGGAGAGATGAATTCTCTCTGTTTTAGGAGGGCTCTGAGCATCTTCCTTTCAAGTGACAGCTTTGTGGTCATGAGGAGCTAAAATTCAAACCAGCCACCCAAAACTCCAACACCTCTCTTCCTCCTTACTTCACACCCCTCTTCTGTATTTTGAAAAGCAATTTAATTAACCCACCTGTCCCCTTATCACCCATCCTGTTTGCACTCACCTGTTTCCTATCTGCAGTCAATCTGTTTTCATGTGTGTCTACTTAAATAACCATTAACCCAATTCCTTTAATTCCAGCTCAAAAGAGAACACAGTTTCACATGTTTCCCCTCGCTGTGTTATGTTCTGCACCTGGAGCTGTCTGGGGGGATTTTGGGGGTTGGGTTGGGGGGGTTTTGCTTTGTCTGCTTTGCATTTTTGCCCCCGGGCAGTGACAGTGTCTCATTCAAAGCTTCCCCTGCTGAAGGACAGCGAAAAGCTCGGCAAGAAGGAACAAGTGAGGAGCTTTTTGTGGTCGTGGCAGGCTGGGAGCAGAGACCACCACGCGAGAACAAAAGGGATCAAGCCAGCGCCAGCAGCTCTGATTTCACAGCCCCAGCACATCCCGGTTCTACAGCCCGTGCCCCAGAGGGCTTTGAGCTCTCCCGCACTGTCGAGAAGCGGGAAGCAAAGGGTTAAATGCAGCACAGCGCTGGGGATGCTCCTGCACATCTGGCTGCTCTCTGCCCCAGCAGGGGCCAGGCTGGGCAGGGGAATCCCTGCTTGATGCCTATTGATTTTTTTGCCTTTTTTACTTTTATATATACTTTTATATAAAATATTTTATATATTTTTTGCCTTTATATATTCTTTTTATATGTATACAAATTATATCTATATATTTACTTTCGTATATAATTTTTATATATTAATATATATTTTAATACTTCTATAAACAGCATTCCAGGGAAATCCTTCAATCCCGATCAATGTAAATAACATTTACTGGGACATCTAGTGGAAGAACAACACAGCGCAAATCCCAGCCCTTATCTCTGCTGAGGCTGGCTGGGAGGCTGGAAATCTGCAAATACATCCAGCTTGGGCTGGAAGAATCCTTGCTTTCCAAAGAAACAGGAGCAAAGGTGGTGTGAATCACCTTCATTTAAATTTAAATGTCATTCTACAAAATCTCGGCTGGGTTTGAACTGGTAAAGATTTCAAAAGAAAAAAAAAAAAAAAACCAACCAAAAAAACCCAAACAACCAAAATAAAAGTTTTGAGAACCCCACCGTGATTATTTTTCCAAAACTGGAAGAAACCTAATGAAAAACTATAAGGTGGAGAATGTCCTTTCTAATTTTTTTTACGGTTTCAACTGAAACCTGACTTGCAGATTGAAGTGATAATGGAGTAAATAAGGGAAATGACGGAGTTGTTTTGGAAACAAGAGGCTCCCTTTTGGCTCCCGCTGGGGCAGCGTTCCTGACAGGAGATGCCTGGCTCCACCAGGGCTCCCTGGAGCCACCAGTGACGACGGGAAAGGATCATCTCTGAAGCTCTCTTGCGTTGTTGCTGTGCCCAAGTGCTCCCACAGGAGCATGGAGCTGCTGGTGAGTTCCAAACTTGTGCCCTTTCCCAGTGAGCAAATGCCTCCCTTGCTCTTTGCCATGAAAACAAAGGGAAGGAGAATATTTGTGTCGGTCTGAGGCTCTGGAAAAGCCAAAGCGGTGGTGGTGGGAGGTGGAGGAGTGACAGGAGCAGGGGTCTGTCACACGCTGCCTGTCCCAGCTCCTCCAGCTGTCCCAACTCAGACAAATTCTTTGCTCATTTTCAAAAAATCCCTGCCAATTTCACATGTTCTATTCTGCTCTTCCCATCTCCGGGATGGTCATCCCTGGGTAACTCTTTTTGGGCAGCTGGACCATCTCTGGGAGGGCAGAGGACCTTCAAGGGAAAGAAATACAACAATCACTGAGAGGTTTTTGCTCTTTTTGTGTTCACTGCTTTGATTAAGCCTTTGCTGGGTGCGTGTCCCAGGTTGCCCAGCAACCTCCAGTCCCTGGGATGTATCTGGGATCACCTGGAGCCTTTTTCCTTTCACAATTCTCTTTATTCACATCCACAGGCCAGGTGACACGGGGCAATTCCTGCCACATTCCTCAGTGGGACATCTGCCAAGGCACCATCAAACCCTCAGAGCTCCTCAGAGGAGATTTCAGGGACAAGGTGGAGGCAGAGCAGGAATTTCTGATGGAATTGCAGCAGGCAGAGCTGTTCTGGAGCCACAGGGAGACCCGAGGACCCAATAACCAAAGCAGAGTTTAGTAAAGGTCAGAGGGATCCAACAGCTCCTTGTAGGGGCTTTCAGGGACAAGAAGGCAGCAGAACAGGAATTTCTGATGGAATTGCAGCAGGCAGAGCTGTTCTGGAGCCACAGGGAGACCTGTGAAGCAAAGCAGAGTTTAGCAAAGGTCAGAGATCTCAGCTCCTGGATCCAGCAATTCCCACCTTGGCTTGGAGTTGACCTAAGGATTCTTGATTTCCAACTGGAACTTGTGGGAGGCTGTCTCCTTCCAGCCTTTGGGATAAGGAGGTGGATAAACCCTCTGACACCCTCCCAGGCTGCTCAGTGTGTCACCAGCTGCTCTCAGCCTCGCCAATCCCCACTGCCAGCACACCAGCAAAAGGGCTTGGAAGGAGCGGGGCTGGAAAAGAGGTGGGATCAGGCTCGCCCACAGATTTCCCTGTCCTGCCAGGACTCACAGACGTTTCGAGTTAAAGCACAAAACAGCCAGGAAAAATGTGCAGATGCTTAATTCTCTGCAGGATTTATAATATTACACGGTGAGCGTTTGCACCCTATACAATAAAACCACGTTGGCTTTACTACATATAAAAGAAAACAAAACAAAAAAAAAGTCACAAGTTTGACAGCAATTAGGGTGGATAGACATTTATTTTATCCTTTTACTAGCAGGACCAATTGTGATTTTATGCTCTGAAAAAGCTCATTTTAAAGTTTTATGTCTGAAGTAGCCTTGCCAAATCGAGCTTAATATTGTTACATTAAATGGATGGTAAAATGTGTTCTTAAACCCCTCCATCCTGTAAAGGGCCTGGAAGCAGGGAGCTGCTGCTAATGAGAGGCAGGGCCTGAATCCCAGCCCTGGTGGCTGTTTGCTGCAGCAGCTGGAGGTGTTTGCCAGTCCCTCCCAGCATCGTCCTCGCTTCCCAGGCTGCGTTTGCCATCCAAGCTCCTCATGCCAGCCCTGGCCACAGCAGGAACCCCAGAGTGCCTGGAGCTGTGCTGGAGCTCTCCATGGAGATCTTTCCCCTCTTCAGAACAGGCTCTCTGCCTCCTTACACCCCCAACACATCTCCTTCCCCTCTGTTCTGGCTTTAGAGCACTGACAACCCTTGGTGAGAGCAGCCTCACCATGAGCAGAGAAACTCTGGTCCCATTTTCCTGTTTTCTTCTCTTCACCCTCCCCAAAATCTTTATCATTTTGTGAGGTGGCTCCAGGGGTGGAGGAGCTTTGTGCCCTCGGTGCTCAGACCCCTCCCAGCACTCCTGCTCACAGCACCCTCAGAGAATCCAGTGGAACCAAGTGATTCTGCCCCCTCTGCACCCCACATTTACCTGGGCCTCCAAATATTTGCTTTTTGAATGGTGAGTCAGGCATGGAGGGGCTGGAGTGAGTCCAGGGAAGGGAATGGAGCTGGGGAAGGGGCTGGAGCACCAGGAGAGGCTGAGGGAGCTGGGAAAGGGGAAAAGGAGGCTCAGGGGAAACTTCTGGTTCTGCACAACTCCCTGACAGGAGGTGGGAGTCAGGATCTGCTCTCAGGCAACAGGGACAGGGTAAGAGGAGATGGTCTCAAGGGCTGGTCCAGGACCTGAGGAGGAATTTCCTCATGGGAAGGGTGGCCAGGCATTGGCAGGAGCTGCTCAGGGCAGTTTCATCCTCCCTGGAGGTGTCCAAGGAAGGCCTGGAGGTGGCACTCAGAGCTCTGGGCTGGGGACAAGGTGGGCATGGGGCACAGCTGGCACACAGTGACCTTGGAGAGCTTTTCCACTGTCAGTGCTCCTGGGATTCTGTGCCCCAGGAATTGCTGTTGGCACTTCCTCGTGCACCGCCCTCGTGCACCAGAAGCTGCACTGGGAAGGAAATGCCTCCAGCAGCTCTGAGCACGAGGAGCTGAGAGGCAGGAGGGATTAAAGGGCCTTGCTTGGAATTAAAATGCCCCTCCTCGTGTTCAGGACTCCTCAGACTGGTTCAGCAGTGGGTTCAGCAGTGCCCCAGCTCTGGTGAAAGGGGCCAAAATTCCCAGCACTGCCAAGTTCAGCACTGGCAGAGGGCATGGAGAGCTTCCCATGCATACCCAGCCCTGTCCTCGCCTCCCTCCCCAGATGGGATCAGGAAAGCTCTCAGAGGCTGAGAGGGGTAATCAGGGTAGAAATGAGGGTGAGGGATTGCCTGGAGGGGCCACGGGAGTGCTGCAGATCCTGAAAGCTGCACCAGCAGAGCTCCCAGTTCCTTTCAGCAGAGCAGGAGCTCCCTGGAGACCCAGGCTGCGTTCTGGGGTTTATTTTTTCAAGGCCACTTTAACTCCCCCAAGTCTGTTGCTCAATAAAAAGCTGACATTTGAAATGTCAGGGTTGTGTAACAAGGAACAAGCCAGGGGAAAGTTCTGTACAACTGGGCTGGAAAAGGGCTGCTCCTGCTGAAAATTGTCCCAGAGCCTGCTGGGGAGGGATGCTTGATCAGGAGAAAGAGCTCAGACTGATGCTGGACAGTTCATTAGGCCAGGAATTAAGGTGTTTTCTGTAATTTGGTTTTATTAATTATAAAGACGAGTCTCCGTGCTGCAAAAAGGCCTGAACCAGAACCAATCAACCCAACAAAACCAGCCCGCTTTCAGTGAAATTCTTTGGATTTCCCCACAAACCCAGGGATTTTTACCAATGTCTCAGCCCCCACCCTTCATCTCCATGAATTCATGATAAAGTTGCAAAGCAACAAGAGGAGATGGATGAATTTTTCCTGCAGTGGGAAGGGTGGATGAGACATTTCCCCGTAGCCATCCCTGCTCCTGCCTGTCCTTGCTAGGTCTGGATTAGGCCAGACTTTGCAGAACTTGCCTTGGAAAAATGCTGACCCTAAGAAGTGAGCACATCCTTCCAGAGATTCCTGCACTGCCAGCTGTGACACCCATTTATCCCTGCTCCCTAAAACCTCTCTGTCCTTCACTTCGGAGTTTTTATTCAGCAGCATAGAAGGTTTAATATATCAAAATTCCTTTAATTACAGCACAAACAGGCACTTCCGAGTATTGACCAGGCTTTTCTTTCTCCAGGCTCTTGCTGAAAGCTTTCCTAGCTTTCCTAGGGAGGTGATTTCCAGCCTCTTTGTTCTGTGGCACTTATTAAACAATTCTTTCTGACAGCCTTAAATGCAAACAGCGAGACTACAGCAACTGGGAAATTAAAAATATATCGTTAATACAACGCCAAAGGCACTTTTTTCTCCCCCATGAGTGATTTGACAGCATTTGCTTTTTTAAATGGAACTGTTCTTTAAACAAATCATGTTTAGTTATGACTCGTGTCATAAACCTCTGGTCAATCATTTAGGGAAAGGTCTTAAACATGGATTTAAATTCAATATTTATAACATTTGTTGTTAACAAATACATTTAATATTCCTATTTTGTTTATTAGGTTTTTCAGCCTGGAGAAAAGAAGGCTCTGGGGAGAGCTCAGAGCCCCTCCCAGGGCCTGAAGGGGCTCCAGGAGAGCTGGAGAGGGACTGGGGACAAGGCCTGGAGGGACAGGACACAGGGAATGGCTTCAAACTGACAGAGGGCAGGGATGGATGGGAGATTGGGAAGGAATTGTTGGCCCTGGAATGGAATTCCCAGAGCAGCTGTGGCTGCCCCTGGATCCCTGGCAGTGCCCAAGGCCAGGCTGGAGCAGCCTGGGACAATGGGAGGTGTCCCTGTGGAACTGGATGAGCTTTGAGTTCCCACCCAAACCATTCCATGATTCCGTAAGTTTGAGCCACCCAATAATGTGGATTGGAACTCCAGTGTTTCCCAGATGGAATTAAAGCATCCCATTGAATTTGGGACTTGTCTGTTGGTGTGGTTACTCAGGAGGCAGAAAGGTGATCCTCAGCTCTGGGCATTCACTGGGCAGATGAATTCCTTCTGTTTTCCAGAGTTTGGGTTGAGCTGCATCTCCCTCACAGCTGAATTTAGGCAGAGCTTGTGCCCTGCAAGCAGGGGACAGCTGGTGACAAATCTGCCCTTGGGGCTGCTCCTGAGTACTGCTTAGGCCCTGGCATCACCCAGGGATGCTGCAAATCCCTCCAGAGCAGACAAAGCCATGGCTGAGACTGGAAACCAGGACAAGCTCCTTGGAAATAAAGTGGGAATGAAGCTCAGTGCTCCGTTTTCCCCACCCCACCATGACCAAATTGTAGATTTCCCCACAATTAATCATCCCTCCCCCTCGGGTGAGCACATTCAGCTGTCCCTGCCACCGCTGCCACGTGCCTTTGTTTTCAAACGTCATTTTCTATTCCAGACAGAGCCGACAGCTTTCCCAGGGGAACACCGGGATGTTGGGCAAGAGGGAACAGCCTGGGATGGCTCTGCCAGCAGAGGTGGCAACGGGGAAAGTGGTGCCTTGGGAGGGTTGTGCAAGGCTTGTGTTCCAGGCACTGGGAGGGTTGGAGCCAGGCCAGTTTTCCAGCCTGCCAACCTCGGGAATAAAATCCGGGTGGGAAGGGAGAGAGCAGCGGCAGGGATCCAGTGGCCTTCCCACTGCTAACGAGGGAATCCGCTGGCTGCGGGCACAGTGAGCAGGAAAGAAAATAAGCAGGAACCAGTCTGGGCTGGAATGGCTTGCTCTGCCTCCCACCTGGGTGACGCTCCTGGAGCCCAGCACCTGCGGGGCGGTTTGGAGCCAGAGCGAGAAGGTCTCCACCCAGAGAGTTCCTGGGCTCCCAGGGCACCCTTGGGGGTTGTACCCAGGCCAGATCTGATGGCTCTGGGCAGAGATGGGATCAGGTGGTAGCTTATAAATAGACCTTCCATCCTGTAAAACAGAGGTGACACCTAGGAGGGATCGGCAGAAAAAAATTCGGCCGTGATTTGCAGCCCATCTTTTAAAATCAAGTGTGAAATCTCGGGGTTGATTGGGGTGGGGGTGATGATTTCAGTGGAATGAACTTTATTGCCCAATCCTCACTTTCTCAGCTCATAAACTCACAGACGCACAAAGATAAACACGTTAGAGTGCCTCTAGGTGCAGAGATACCAGTGTGGGCCAGACCAGAAAATTCTGGCCCTAAATTAAGGTGAAAGCCCCGAATTTGGACGTTCACCCCCTCAGCACTGAGCACGGGGCTGAGGGTGAATGTGTTGCTAATTTTGGCCACCTCCAGTAGGCACCTGGAGTGGAGTGGCAGGAACAAGTGCCAGATGTTGTTCTGTTCAGCCTTGGTGTCACTGGGAGGAGAAGGTGCTTCAGGGAGAGCATTCACTTGGGAGGGGCCTAAAATAATGAAATAACTGAATGTCACTGAATTTAGTTTATACAGGAGGAGAAACTCTGGCAGCATGAGTCAGGCCCTCTTCTAAGAATGACTAATATTATAAACAAATGGTAAGATAGAGGCACTAAACTCCCTTTCCTGACTGCACTCCTTAAAGGTCATAAAACTGATCGAGTTTTCCAGCTTCAGCTTTTCCCATCGACTTTGCTGAGCAGTAATCAGGTCATTGGGCCACTTCCCTTGGACACTGACCAATGCATCCTCAGCTTCATCCTAAATATAGCAGGCCTTTTTTTAGCATTGTTGGTTTTCCCACTTTTTTTTTTTCTTTTAGTTTTTCTTTTTTTTCACTTGACTCCCTCAAAGCAAGTTTAGTGCAGCAGGAAGGTGCCAGATCGACATCACTGGAAAATGACGTTGCAGGGCTGCTGCTCCTGCACGGAGAGCAGGCTGTGTTTATCCACAGGTTCTGGCAGTGCAGCCTGGCTCCTGCACCTCTTCCCCCAGCGTGCCTTAAGCCTGACCTGTGGAAACCAGGCTGGGCTCAAACCGCCCCATGCAGGCAGCCAACAAAACCACCAAATCCCCTTGTCCTGGTGGTTTTGGAAGGCAGACAGCCCACAGGCTGGAGCTGCAGCTTCCATGGCACCAGTAACATCCTCCTGCACAGGAGTCTTACCCAGAAAAGCTGGGATTTGGCTTCTCCATCTCCTGCTGTGAAGGATGAGGTGTCTGCTCTGAGCTGGACTCTCCCTGGGAGGGTGGGGAGGCCCTGGCACAGGGTGCCCAGAGAAGCTGTGGCTGCCCCTGGATCCCTGGCAGTGCCCAAAGCCAGGTGAGAAGGTGGCCCTGCCGTGGCAGGGGTGGAATTAAATGATCTTTAAGGTCCCTTCTAACCCAAACCGTTCCATGTTTCCATGACTCCCTGAAAAAGGAAAGGATCTATGTGAGAGGGAGGTGGCACAACTCCACTTCTAACTCCCCCCTCTGCTGTTGACTCTGAAGTGGACTTGAGGAACAGCTTAAACCAGACAGGTGGCTGGAGCTGGGCAGAGCTCAGTGAGCTGAATCCCACCTGAAGCGACAACGCGATGCTGAGCAGCCCAGGGTTGTTCCACTTGCTCCGTGTTTCCTTAGACCCCCATCCTCCCCTGGATTCCTGGAGACTCCTTCTGCTGTGCCGACCCCATTCCTGGAGCAGAGCTGCCTCTGTGGACCCTCCAGGGTGCAGGGACACCCCCGGGCAGTTCCTGTGGCACCTTCACCCGCACAGCTTCGCACAACACCCCGAGCACTGGGGCAAACGTGGTCCTGTAGCTCTGCTCTGGGATTGAAACACCAGGGTCTGGGTAAACAGGGCTTTAATTAAATGGAAATAACTCTGCCCTGCTGTTTATTGTGTCACTGAGAAGTTTCATACCTGCTCTAATGGCTACAATTTGCTCCCATAATTGCAACTCCGTGTTTTGCAAAACGCCCGATGCTTCTCACTTCCAGTCCACGGAAACCATCCCAGATGGACAGCTCCCAGCTTCCCCTCTTTTCCCCCTCTGTGCTTTCCTTTCTCTTGCTCACTCCTGGCATGGTGCTTTGGAAGCTGCAGGGCTGCTTGCAGGGTGTTCTTATTAAAAACCAGCAGAGTAGGATGTCCCCAAACATATTCCTACCCATGATGTCCTGCAAGTGTTGTTCCAATGTGTTCCATCCAGCCCAAGGAAATAAAACTGCTGGAATGATCCCCATGTCATCCCAGGGGGCATCCAGGGACTCCTGACATCCACTGGGAAGAGCTGCACATCTGCAGAGAGGAATTTTTTCCGCCTAATTCTTTTTCACGTTGAGGCATTGGCTGTTGACCTTCAGTTCTGCTGGAGAAATAACAGGGATTTCTTCCTTCAGCCCTTGGGCCTTGTCCTTCAGAAGCCTCAACCATCCTGAAATCCCACCAAACAGTAAAAAAACCAAATAACAAGACACCGAAAACATTTCCAGCCAGCCCCGTAACCTGGAAGAAGAAGGAAAAAGGCCATTTTAAATCATGTTTCACAGTTTACTGTCTCCAAACAGGCCCAGCCACTGGGTTTGTCTTCGGATAGACAGATATTTGTCAATCTATTATTGTTTTACAGTGTCAGCTCCAGACACTTAAGTATTGTTGGAATGCAGTGGAGGGGGGGGTGTGGAAATCATGTTTTAAATCTCCAATGGGGTAATAAACTGCAGCCAGGAGCTAATTGTGCTGAAACTTGATCTTTTACAATCTGTTATTGCTGGAGTGGGACTCCCCAAGCCCAGAGCACTGGGGTTTGTTCCACCATTAGTTAGGTCGTACATACACACTCCCCAAAACCCCCAGATCACAGCTCTGCTCCCAGCTGGGGACTTTAGTTCAATCCTCCAAGCCATCGATGCATTTTGGACATGAAACCAGCGAGGGAGGGGATTAATCCTCATCAAGTTTAATGGCTCGCTGTGGATTTGCTTCCTACAAACTTTCTTCTACCCAAGAAGTGCTGAGAAGGTTGTACCCCTCCTGTCAGAAGGAAAATGAATCATTGCCCGGAGCCTGGAAGGCCAGAGGTGAATTGGAAGCCGCGCTGTGGAACACTCACACTGCAGAATTATTATTTTCTTTTTACGCCAGCATTAAATAATATTTGAGCTCAGGGTGGCCAAGCCAATGGGCGGTTTCAGTGCTGAATGAGACCAAAGAAAAGGTCCATCCATCATGGGCTCAGCTCAGGTTTTGTTCAACAATCTTTTTTTTTTTGGTTTGTCCCAAACTTCGTATCGACCAGATCTTAAAATGCCAAGTCCAGTTTCTAAATGTTAAGCCCCAGTTTGGATGAAATTTTTGGCTGGAAAATGTTTTGAAGGTCCAAAAGAACAAAGGTCCAAAAGGGATGTTCTTTCCCAGTGTTTTTCTCATCTGGGTGAGGCTGATTAATAGATGTGCCTGGTTAAAACTGGGGAATTATTCCAAGGATATTTTGGCCAAGGACAATGACATTTATTGAGGCTGGTGCAATTCTGGGGTCACATTTCAATGGGAATTTACTGGATTTTTATTTTCAATTTTTTCAGCTGTAAAACGTAGGGTGAAGATTTGTTCTCTTAAGGTTTTCACCCAATCCTGGGCTCACAGAATCTCCTGAGTTGGAAGGGACTCCTGAGGGTCACGGAAGGTCACTGAGGATCCTCAGATTTCCTGGTCTCTGAGCAGTCCAGCACTACACAGAGGTGGTGGACAGAGCTCACTGCAGATTCACTGCAAAGGGGTGCAGATAAATTCAGGTTCTTCAGGAGTGCCCAAGGAAATGTCCCAAGCCTGGCTGAATGGGGCTTGGAGCAGCATGGGATAGTGGAAGGAGTCCCTGTCCGTGTCAGGAGGTGGAATTGGATGAGCTTTAAGGTCTCTTCCATCCCAGAGCATTCCATGATTCTATTCCAAGATTCTGCATTGGGAATGGAGCTGAGGGTACTGATGGGGTGGAGGGGGAAATTGGTTTTCTCCCTAAAGCTGAGGAATCCCTGATTGTTCCATGTGTCTAGGGTGACCCAACAGCCAATTAACACTACCCAGGTGGGGAACAAAGCCAGTGGCCTCTTTCCACAGCGAGCATCTGACAAGGAGACAAAATAATTGTAGGGCGTGTGATACTTAATCCAAAAGTGAAGAGCTTGGCACTCGGAGGGCCCCGGCACACAGGGAGCACATGGGAAGGGAGGAAGTGTTTTCCACAGCCATTTGTCAGGCCAGGAGTGCTCATTAAATATGGTCAGCCCCTCTTCCCGAGAAAATTCACTCCCTCCTGCCTGAGGAGAGCTGAGATGTCCATGGATATCCACCCCTCAACTCCCATGGTCTGGCCACAACAATTAGAAACTAATTACACCAAAACACTTAATCCCAATACAGGGAGGGGGAAGAGGAACTGCTGAAATCCGGAGTTGTTAATCCATCATTCCAAGGGAACAAGTGCCAAAGGGAAGGAACAGGGCTGGGGCCAGAGCAGCTCGAGGAGGTTTGGCTGTTTACTCTTTCTTTAAGTGCATGTTTGGTCACAGGGGGTCTGACTGGGATTATGATAACATTCAGCTTTCCAGGGGCAGTTCCAAACCTAAGAGTTAAAGTTTATTCTCAGCCCTCTCCGTGCATCTGAGTTTAGTTCAGCCAAGACCAGAATTAAATGCAGCTTTGGTGTAACAAATGAGAAAAACTCGTATTGGAAAAAAAAAAGAAAAAAAAAAGGAGCCTTTCACTGATGGATGCTTCCCAAAGAGATGCTGTGGTTGATTAGAGCTGATTTAATTACTGTGCATTACAAAGAGCACATCTCCTCTTCCCTGGGCAGTGCCTCATGTTGCACGGTGTGGATAGCCGGGAACCCTTCCAAAGAATGGGACACACCCCCTGACATGTGTGCAGCAACTCCTGGGCCCTGTGGTCCCAGAGATTTCCCATCCCAGGAGTATTTCCCAGTTCTGTGTGAGCTGACCCAGGTCAGAGACTGACGGGGAAGAGAAACTCCCCTTGGTAAAATCTGAAGTCATTATACTCTACAGTCGAGGCAAGTGAGGGGACAGCAAGCTGTTCCTGCTTCCAGAAACCAGGAACTGGGATCATCTTTGACAAAATCCAGAAAAATCAAATCATATCTTTAGAACCTTTGGATTTCACAGCAGAAAGTTGTTGCACTGGGAAAATATTGACCAGCTCTGCCTGGCAGATCCCATTGGGTTGATGGAAGGGAAACCTTTGGGTGATCCACATTCCTCCCCTGGCTTTGAGAGGGGCCAAAAAAAGCCCCATGGTCACAATCACATTTGGGGCTGAGGAGTTTGGCAGGTAAAGAATATTCCACAGGCTCAGGGGGGACGCAGAGCCGAGTCCAAGTGGAGCCCAAGCTCAGCTCTGCACAAGAGAGACGTTGATTGTTTTGGCCTCTTTTCTTTGCTCCAGGGGAAAATCGAGGCACCTTTCTTGGGATATTATTGGTGCGAAATCATAAGTTACAGTTTTATTACCAGTGGCTCTGTGCGTGTGAGGAGCGAAAAGAAGGTGCTGGGCACAGGAGAGCATAACCACTCTTTTGTAACCATGAATCCATTCTTTTTCAGTTCGCTTTGCAAAACGCAGGTTTAATTTAGGGAGAGAAAAAATTGGGAAAAAAAAATAGAATTTACTTTTTCATATAGCACCAAACAGCCATGTTTTGAATATTTATATTTCATTTAAAGCCCTCTTGTCTTCAAACTTAAATTCTTCACTTTGCATTGCTGAAAAAAAAAACTAAAAAAAAAACAAAAAAAGAAAAGGTTGGCTGTAAAGACTTATTCTCGCTTTATAAAATTGCAAATTATTTTAGCCCACCTCACATATTGATCTAGAGCAACCGTGTTTTCCATGTAAAAACATCTCCCTGCATTTCATCCCTTCACAGATTTCAAAGCTCCCTGGTCTGTGTTGAGTTGTAAAGTTCTATTCAATGGCTTGGTTCGCTTCCAAAAAAGCTGGCTGAGAAATTTGGATTTGGAATCAGCGTTGTTGGGGGAAATGTTTTCCCCCCTTAACTGCAGGATGTTTTCATTGATTGTTTTGCACATGGGATGGATTTATTTGCTTTTCCCGATGTCAGAAGCCTCAGCTGGGCTGTTTGGTAGAGCCCAAAACCAACAGGTTTTAGCAACTGGAAGATTTTTCGGGAGTTAGGGCAATGTCTCCTTCTTTGGGGCAATGAGCACTTTGCTGTCCTGGCCTTTCTGTGGCTGTGGACATTTGTCCATCTGCTGATTTGTGTTTTTCCCGCAGCTCATCCCTCACCAGCTCCCTTCTCTTCACAAACTGAGTCTGATCCTCTACCTTTGTGCTCAGTGGGAGTCAAATCCATCAAGATTGGTTGCTGGCTGCCTCTGGATCCCTGGCAGTGGCAGAGGCCAGGCTGGACAAGAGCCTGGGATAGTGGAAGGTGTCCCTGCCCATGGCAGGGGTGGGATGGGATGAAATTTAAGGTCTATCCAACCCAAACCACTCTGGGATTCTGGGACTGTACCATAAGATGCCCTCTCTACTCTTTTTCAAGAAGCAGCCACCCATTCACATTTTAATTCATTTACCAAAAGAGTTTAAGAACCATTTAAAAGTTCTCTTATCTCTGCTTGACAAGATATGAACTCACCTGAAGCACACCAGGGAGGTGGGACAGGCTTTTTGTACTCTGCATGTTCATGGTTCCCCAGTTGTCTTAATTCTCCTGGGAATGGTGTTTGGAAGCAGAGGCAAGGATGGCAGAGAGGGACTGGGGGTGGTTCCTGTCCCAGGGGACTTGGAATCACGGAACCCCAGACTGGTTTGGGTTGGAAGGAGCCTTAAAGCCCATCCAAACCCACCTCCTCCATGGGCAGGGACACTTTCCCTATCTCAGGTTGCTCCAAGCCCCATCCAACATGTCCTTGGTGATGGGACATCCATCAAAGCCCTCTTTACTCTTCGAAGAGATACTCGATGAAAGCTCCAAATTTAGCCAACATGAAAGTGGCTCCGGTGTTTTTTGGTTTTTTGTTGTTTTTTTTTTTAATGATTGTTACAGTATTTTGCAACTTCTGTTCCCCTCTGGCTGGGATTTGAGCACCCTCTCCCTCCACCCCCTCCTCACCTCCTGACAGCAATCGCCAGTTGTAAAATAATAGACCATCAGCCAGCAATAATTTGCAATCCAAACAGACTTGACGCTCTCTGACATTTATTGAAACCTCAGACCCTGTTCGCTGGTTTCAGTTTTCCTCCCTTTGCTCTGTTTTTACAGACAGACAAGTGCTTAGATTTGGGTTTAATAATGAGCAGAAATTTCGCCTTGGCCCGGCTTTGCTTGTGTTGGCTGCGGCGGGGCCGTGCAGCAGACGGGCGGTTGGAGTTAATTACGCTAAATGGTGAGAACATTATTTGACCCCACTGGTTCGGCACCAGATGTTGAACATTGCCTCTGAGAAACCAGCACAGACGTCAGGCTTTGGAAGCTGCACGGGGAGGGAGAACAGACTTGGAGCTCAAGTCACTTTTTTTTTTTTTTTTTTTTTTTTTTTTTTCCAGCTTTAACTATCCCGGGATAAGCCCGGGACAAACAAAGCCCTTATTAGGGACAGATGACAGCATTCAGCTGCAGCCACTCAGGGCAAATTAGGGCATGGTCGGAGTTTTGGAGCTGAACATATCAAAAACCTCCCCCGAAAAATCATTTTGCTAAATGTACAGTGAACATTCTGCCAGCACAAGGTATCAACTTTGGTAAATCCTTCCTGGAAAGTGAACTTTACATTTACAGGCCAGACATGATGGAATTTAATGTTTGAAAATGATTAAAGGATTTTGTTCTTTCCTAGTAACAACTGCATTTATCAAGGTGGCAGCCACGGTGGCCTTAAAAAGAGCTGAAATGGAGCTGAACTGCTGAGCTTTCCCTGGCTTGGGTCTGGGAATCCCTCCGGTCTTTAGGCATTAGGATTGGGGAATTACGTGGGGAGATATGGGAGGAGGGCAGTACAAAGTGTTTATTGACCCCAGTCTGTGTTAATAAAGCATTAGAAGTATTACCTGCTCAGGGATTGTCAGAGCACAGCAAAGTTGTCCTGACCTTGGTGGAAAACTGAAACTCCTCTCAGCCTTTGAATAAACTGTTTGGACTGTGGGAGTGACAACACTTGTGCAGATTTATATACTACAGGAAAAGAAGTTAAAAAGCTTCTTACCCCCAAAAACGTGTTCCCAATGCCTTTAGTTGCATGCATGGCAGTGATAGGGGTTTTAACACTGCACAATTCACAGACAAATTTGAATTCTGGTTCTTTTTCCAGTGGGTGACATCCCTCATGTTGTGCTGAGCAGCAGCTCCCCTCCACCCCTGTGTGTCCCCAGGATGCAGGACAGGGATGCCCAAACCTTCCGGCTCTGAACAGCATTTGGGGCCTGGTTTTGGGGGTACTGAAGCAAAGCTGTTGACCAAAGCCAGCAGAATTCACAATCACTGGATAATTTTAGTGGTTTAAGGTCTCTGGTATTTTGTTAGAGCATCACCACTTGCCTGGAATGTTATATCAGGGGCTTGACCATCCAAAATTCTTTGTTCAGCTTTGGTGTTCCTCCCTTGTTCCCCACATGACAACACAATCCACGTGCTGTTGTCACCACACCTGGATCAAACCCTGAACTGGATCTCTCAGGATTCCTTTATTTCCCTTTTCCCTCTGAGCTTCCCGGCCTTTGAGCACTCTTCTCCCAGCACATGAGCAGCAGGGAGGTGCTGGTGATGCAACACAACACAGAATGCTGCAATTCGAGTGTTCCCACTATTTTCTGGGTCAGTGAGAGATTCTCAACTCCCTTGATCTATCTAAGTCCTGCAGATACCACTTCCCATTAAAAAAGTTAAGAGCCAATCCACTGGAATAAGTGGAGCCATCCTGCAATTCCTGCAGGGCAACAAAACATCCTGGCTGGATTCTGCCATGGAAAAGCACAATCATGGAACCGGGAGCTGCCTCCCGTGCTGAACCCACCCAAAGAGCATCACCACCCTGGGATCCTCCAGGACACATCCCCCCTGCCCAAAAAAACTCAGATACACCAAGGCTGAAGACACAACAAATATTAAGGGAATGTCCAGGACACAGCTCCTGTTTCCTCTCCCTCTAAAGCAGGTGAAGATGCCCTCAAGGACAATGCCATGGCCAGGCCTCTGCTGGAGCTACCAGAAATGGGGTTTTCCACCCAAAACTTGGGCACAGTACTGGCAGGACAGGAGGGACTGGAGGGTTTTTTTGACAGCAGAGGAGGGCACATGGCTGATCACACCAGGGTCAAAGTGCTGTCAGGTGGGTACAGGTTATTGCAGCTTTTTTCCCCTCTTTGGGCACTAAATAGGTACTTTCGGACCAGCTGTGTGATTTTCTGTTTATATTTTATGCAAAATTGGGTGCCTGACACATCCATTTGAAGAGTTCTTTATAAAATTTCATGGTCACAGCAACCTGTGGGATGAGGACAGACTGGCTTTGATGTTCTGGGGTTCTCTAAGAGAGGTTTAGGTTCCCTCACAGGCTTCAACACTGTCTGAAATTTACTGTGAACCAGGAGGGCCATGAGCTGAAATTTTTAGGAGCAGATTAGGTTGAAAAAATTTATGACAGCATTTAGAAACATTAGACTTGGGACTGCATGCCAGAGCATGACAAAATAGCAGGTAATAACAGATCTCATTAGAACTGTTTATTTAAATTGAACATTAGCCTGTCAGGGATGTTTTTGCTGCTGGATTGGTCTTATTTTCATCCAGATTAATTTCCACCCAATCCAAGTACCTAGAGGTGTCTTCCTCGGACTGCTCAGTTTGTTCATTCCATGAAGTTTATGTTATTTCCGAATTTTAAGGAGAATGTTACTTTCTATTCTTCTTCACCCACAATCTCCGTGGTTTAATGATCTTTGTGTATCAAAATGCAATTAGATTTTCAAATGGATCCAAGGGGTTCAGGCTCCAATGTGCTGTTTCAAAAGGATTGGCTCACCCTGCCTGAAAAAAAAATTGGAGTATTTGCTTTTCTTGGTCTTGGACCACGGTTCTTCTGCCTCAGCCTTCACCTTCTCCCCTGTGAGGGTGGAGGGGCCCTGGCACAGATTCCCAGAGAAGCTGTGGCTGCCTCTGGATCCCTGGAAGTGTCCAGGGCCAGGTTGGACAGGGCTTGGAGCAGCCTGGGATGGTGGAAGGTGTCCCTGCCCATGGAACTAAATGATTTTTAAGATCCCTTCCCAGCCAAGTCATTCCATGATGCCATGACTCTTTCTAGTTCTTACCCTTAGTCCTTTAAACACAAAATGTGTGCACAGGAATCACCCAGACCCAGCCCCCTCTCGGGATGATCTGCTCTCTTTTCCCTGATCTTAACTCTCCTTTCAATAACAGCGTTAGTCTTCCAACTCATCAGACCTTCAATAATTGCAGCAGATCAGCTGCCATCGCCTCCAGTGAAGGTGAAGATCTTTCCTGACTCAAACCTTGCTGTGATTTGGGGTTGTTTGAAGCACACAGAGACATCCTGGATGTGCCTGGACCTGCTGCTTGGTTTATCCAGGCCAAACCCCTCCAGACAAGAGCTTTGTGATTTATTTTCTTAGACATCAACCCGAGGTGCCGCAGAATATTTATGTGGACAAAGATCAGACAAATGCAGGAAAACAAACCCCAAAACAACACAAACAAGCAGATCTTCCAAAGCTGCAGTTTCACTTCAGCACCTGAGCTGTGTTTGACAGGAATTCAGTGCCAGCCCCATCTCCAGCAGGAAATAATTGCTTTAAAAAAAGTGTTGGAATGATGTCACCATCACTCAGCTAAATCTGGGCAATCAGTTGGGTTTTGCAACTGCGGGGATGGAAAGTGCTTTTCATGAGCCTGGGCAAAAATCATCTTCAAATAATTTCTTACCTTTTATTTTATCTCTGCTGATCAAACGGTTTCCTGTTATTATATAAATTTTGGGATGGGAGGGTTCAGCTCTAGAAGAGCATCTTTAGGCTCTTTTAAAATACTCCTAGAAGACCTCATGGATTCATGGAGTGGTTTGGGTTGGAAGGGACCTTAAAGATTATCTAGTCCAGTCTCAGAGGCATAAAACATGGAAGGCAACCCTGAGGAACCAACATTCCTGAGGCTATTCCTGAGGTATCTCAAGGGAAAACCAAAAAGAAGGAAATATCTTGATAGAGAAGGGGCCATTCCAGCTCCGGAGAGGCTCCCTGATGTGCCAGTGCCTTTGATTTCCACCCCTGTGACTGCTGCAAAGCAGTAAAACATTATTAACTCCAGGAGAGCCCTTTGAAGAGGGGTTTCACAATCACTCCATGTGCTTCCCATCCACCTTTTCCTTCCCCTCCCAGCTGCAGTCAAAGACATCCCAGCCCACCTGGCTGCAGAGGTGTCCTCCTGCCAGAATCCCATCAGATCCACTGACTCACGGCATCTGTCCAGGACAACAGAATGCCTTTGATTCATGGTTTTTTGGACAGCAGCTCCAGCTGACTTCCCTGGAAATCTTGCCACGTTTTTTATCCCTGAAGAGCAGCTGGCAGCCAGTCCCTGCTTTGTGGGGCTAGTGGCACTGGGGCTGAGGTAACCCCAGCTCTGCCATTGTTTTAGGGGAAAAAACAATTGGAAAAAGCCTTTCCCCAGCAGGTGGAATGTCTGAACAGCCTCACCTGTGGTGGTCCCCAGGGTCCAGCAACAGCAGTGGCCAAAATAGCAGGTAATAACAGATCTCATTAGAACTGTTTATTTAAATTGAACATGAACATTTATTTAAATTGAAATGTCTGTCAGGCATTTTTTTTTGCTGCTGGATTGGTCTTCTTTTCATCCAGATTAATTTCTACCCAATCCAAGTACCTAGAGGTGTCTTCCTAGGACTGTTCAGTGTGTTCATTCATTCAGTTACAGAGCTGTGGAGCTTTTAATTCCCCCAGGGAAGGTCTTTTAGAGCAGAATTTCCTGCAAAAATTCTCTTTCTGCCAGGCCTTTGTTTTGTGAACTTCATGGTCATCAGCACAACCAAGTGTAGTTTGTCCTAAATTAAAGAGCTCATCCTAAATTAAGACAAATACACACTTCCACAGAATTCCCTCTCACCAAAAATGCTGCTCAACCCACATTTCTCTCCCTCAACAGCTAAATTCTAGATTTTTCTATTGTCACCGTGTTCTGGGCTCTGTTTGATGGTGCTGGGTGAATAACGTATATTCTAGTCATTTAATTAATTATTAACTTTTTTACTTTGCCCCATTTAAAGACCTTTTCATGTGGCTTAACATTTGGTTCATGATGATTTAATAATCTCAAATTCACATCCACAGACTGGATTATTAGATGTGAGCATAAAGATAATTAGATGCGCTTGGAATTCAAGAAATCCCATTAGACTTAATTTTGAATTAAAGAAAAATTAAAGGACTTTTCAAATGTTTTAACAGCCACCACGACACTTTATGAACAGAATCACTGCAATTCACTGCTAAAATCCTTCAATCATTCCTCCTCATGTTTCCAAGTGATGTTAACTTCAAGCCACGGAGCTCAGCTGTGTCGTTTTTGGGTAATAGAGAAGCAAATTCTCCTTGCTGCAGGAAGCATAGGGTGTAATTCTGTGGCTGATGTTGTGGTGGGGCCCAGCCTGGGTTTTCCTCTCTGTGAAATTACTGTGTATTTCAAACCCTCAAACACCTGGAAGGAACAACCCCAGCAGATACCTGTGAGGGATGGAAGGGCAGCTCTTCAGGGTGGGAGCTTCTCCCTGCTTTTCCAACAGGAATCTTTTCCCCCTGCGGAAGGGGATTGGATTTCCTGGAGCTGTTTTTGGTGCCAGCTGCCCAGCTGGGAGTGCTGCTTGTTGTGGTGGGAGATCTGCATCTCAAACCAAACCCAGCTATTGCTGTGGCCTGGGTGGGCAGCTCATCCCTAGCATTCCTGGGGAATTCTCCTGTTGGGAACAGCCCCAAAATGCTGTGGAGCCCATCCCAGAATGGTCTGGGCCTCAACCTCAGCCTGCCTGGCCCTGCTGGGCTGGGATGTTGTTTAGTGCCACAAAACCAATCCTGTCACCTTGGAACTCTGCAGTCCTTGGAGCTGATTTCCAATAAATGGTTTTTCCCCCTGCTCCCCACTGGAATCCAGCTCTTTGTTCATTCCTCAATGATGCCGAGCTGTCCCCTCTGCTGTGTCACTCCCACAGATCAAACAAGGTTTGGGACAAGGGATGGGAAGTGCACATGGGGTGGAAACAGTGGATTCATGGAGCTGCTTTAATCCAGAGCCCCATTCAGCAGAGGGAAATCCCTGACCAGCAGAGGCACCTGCTGGGCTTCCCCTTTGGATTCTGCCCTGTCTCACCTGAGAGAATTCCTGGGGTTATTCCTGTCAAACAGCTCCAGAGTGCCCTGCCATGCCACAGATTTTAAACAGAGGAGAGAATTCCCAGAGGAATTCAGGCTCCAAGCCTGAGCTCTGCTTGTGGGCACCTCCTCTTCTCTCCTCCAGTTCCATCCCATCTGTCCCTCACCCACAGGCAAAAGCCCTTCCTGCTGACCTGATCCTACTGGGAATGCCAAGGTACCATTCAAATATTTATTCCCAACATTTCTTCCTGCCAGTCTGTGCCAGTGTGTTGCTTTCCTGGTCTGGATAAAGAGAGAATCCGTGTGTCAATCCCATCAGGTGGATGCTGGGCCTGGCTGCCCTTCCCAAGATTTCAGCCTCAAGCAGAGGCATTTATATTTTATTTATTAAGTTAGCCAGACTCAAAGCCAGAGGATGGAAAAGATGGCATGGGAATGAACTTTGCAAAGTAGGATGGGAAGGATTCTATTCCCTTTAAAAAACAAAACTTAGCTGTAAAGGTTTTGATAACTGGTAGAGCTGAAGTGGAATTGATTTGCAAAATAACAAAAAAATGCTAAAAACCAGCTTTTTCCTGCAGTCTGTGTCCTCCTCAGGAATCCCAGTACCAAGGCAGAGTTTCCATGCTGCCCACTACGAATTTAAGGGGATTTAAATAATAACTTCAATATAAACCACTCAATAATTGTCCTTCCAGAGCTTTAGCTAATAAAGCAACTCAGAGCAGAATATGGAAAGTTCAAATCCTGGAATAAAATGCCCAGGTTTCATTTCATTTGCTTCCTTCTCTTTACCCCAAAAAGATGTTTTCCAGCCAAAACACACCACTTGTTCTTACTAATGAACTTCTGTGTATTTATCCAGATTTCTCACTAGTGAACATCTCCTTCTACCTGTTATTTTATGCTGCTGAAATTCAAGCAGCAGAAAGGGGTTAGAATTAATTATAGCCTTTGGCTTGGAGGATTAGCCACAGATGTTGAATTATTATTATTATTGTACTGTATTTTGGGAATGACACAAGGAATGTGTGGAGACCGGTGGTATCTGTGAGGAGAAAAAGGAATGCTTAGATCCTGAAAAAACTTTAATTCCCCTTTTAATGGCAATCAGTGGGCCTGTTAGGAAAACGCAGAATGAAGGTGACGGCTATGAAACATTGGAGTGGAGGGCCAGGAGTTGGACTTGGATCATCCTTGTGAGTCCTTTCCATATTCTATGATTCCGTGATTCCGTGATTCCATGCTTCCTTGATTCCATGATTCCATGATTCCATGATCCCGTGATTCTTAGATTCCGTGATTCTGTGATTCTTTGATTCTATGATTCCATGATCCCGTGATTCTTTGATTCCGTGATTCTGTGATTCTTTGATTCTATGATACCATGATTCTATGATTCCATCATTCCATGATTCCCTTCAAAACCATCTTGCTCTCTGTGTGCAAATGATCTTTTCTAAAATCCAAACCCTTTGGTAGCACAACTTGGCATGAAAAGCGGGGAGGCTTCTCACAATTAATGACAGGTCTGTAATTAAATTACTCTTCTGCCCTTTTTAATTATGGCTGGATCCGACCATTCAGCACCTGGGCACAATCCCCACAGCATGATTATTTTGCTGTTGAATGAATGTTCAATTAGTTTTGCATTTAGCTCTGGGCATGCTTTGCCATTGTTACAATGAGAAGGGATTAAAAGAAAAGGAAAAAAAACCCTCCCCTGCAGCCAAGGCCAAGGGGAATAACATCAGAAGCCTGATCATTTGTCACCTATGGTCACTCAAAACCATTATTTCTTTTACACACTGTAATTTCAGATAGACTTGTGTAAACAGTGTAAAGATTTATTTTCTCAAAATATCAGAACCACTTAGCGTGAGTCACAAGCCAGATTTCAGGCAGATAATTTTCTTCTAATAGATTTTTGGGTTAACAAGATAAAAATTAACATGAAAATGATTATGTGCTGACTGAAGGAAACCTGGTTTTATTTTGTTCCCTATTTGTTTTACAAGGGAAGTCTTCAAGTATCTTGCAGGGGCAAAAATATTTAAAGTGTTTGCACATGTTTCCCATTTCCATTTTATAAGATTCATTCACAGTCAGCCAAACGTATCTTTCTGTCCCTCTCTTTCTCTCATTTTTTTTTCCTTTTGATGCACTCCTTAATTAGTCTTAAACGCTCCAAAGGTGCTTTTTTCTGTCTGTCTCTTTATTCCAGACGTCGAGAGCAGCGAGCGACACTCGCAGTGAAGTCATCGGGCTCTCAAACCCGAGCTGGATGCTCCTCAAAGGCTTGGGGGGTGTCCTCTGATCCGCTCTTTTTGCTCCACAGAAAGGAGCAAAGTGCAGATGTGAGGCCTGGCCGGCGTTAGGAGCTGAAGTGGCTGCTCTTGGATATGTGGATTTGGCTCTGGCTGCCAAATTTCAGCCCCTGGGAAGGATTTGCCACCGGGCTCTGTGCGGAGCTCCGTGTTGAGAGGGGCTCCAGCTCTGGCCACCCCACAGCCCTTTATCCAAACCTGACTGAAGGCCTGAGGCCCCTCCAAACTCTCCCCAGGCCCTGTGTTCCCATTGCCATGCCTTCAGCTTCTTGGGCCAGGATTTAAAGTTACTTAGGCCCAAGGTTTTGCAGGAGTTAGGGATTGCTTTCCCTTTTAAAATCACATCCAAAATGCAGCAGAGCTGAGTGAAGGCCTAAGGCCCCTCCAGACTACCCCAAGTCCTCGAGTCCTCAGTGCTGGGCTTTCAGTTCCTTGGCCAGGGTTTAAAATTATTTAGGGATGGATTTTTCTGCAGTTAGGAGTGTTTTTTTCCCTTTTAAGATCTGCTCCAAAATGCAGAAGACCTCATCCCCCTCTGACCCATTTTGTGTCCCTACTGCTGTGCCATCAGCATTGCGCCACATGGAATTTGTAACCACAATTACAAATACAATTTTACAATTTACCACAGCTCAAGGTCCCAGTGATGATGAACGTGCTGCAGCAGGGCTCTGAGGGTAGAACTGAATGTTTTGAAGGAGAATCTTATCACAGTGATTAAAGTTTCTTTTTGTTTTGTGTTTTGCAAAGTGACCCCTTTTTCCCATCATTGGAGTTTCAGCTCCACAGGGAATTCCCTCCTTCCATTTTAGCAGGAGAGAGAAAAGAAGGATTTGAAGAAGTTAAGGATTAAGCTGTTCCACTTTCTCCCCTTTGCTCAGCCTCCGAAATCCCTCACACAGTGATGAGTCATTTTTTATTCTATTTAAACCCATGTTAAGTCAACATCATTTAAGGCTGGTGACTAAGTCTTGAGTGATGTTGATGTAAATGAAATAGGAATAACTGGGACATCATCAGGACAGAGCAAATAGAGATTCTCTCCACAGAAAAAAAAAAAAAGAAAATTGATTAACCCCACAATACTGAAAAAAAAAAAAAAAAAAAAAAAAAAAAAAAAAAAGGCTGCAGCCGTTTGCAGGAGATCTCTGATGGATGAAAACCAGGACTGGAAAGCTGCCCTTCTCCTGCTGGTGGAAATCAGCAGATCTCTCCGCAAAGTGGGCAGGATTTCAGCAATTTCTGTGCAGAGCAAGGACAGGAGCCCTTATCTGCCACAAGTCTTATCTGGCTCAGGTCTAAGCTTATGATCTGCACAAAGTGATTGCATTGAAGTCCTAGTTTGGGTCAAAAAGGGAAATTAAGCTCTGTGGCCCTCAAGAGTGGAAGGAACTCAAGAGTAGACGTGGTACCATTTGCAGTAAAGGATATGAAGGAGCTTGTGGGCATTCTTGGGGTTCTATGTGGCAAAATAATCTAGTAAAGACCAGTAAAAGATCAGAAAAACCAGTTTTAAAGTCAGGGCAGCCTGCCCAGCCTAGCAGCGCCAGAGAACCCCATTCCTTGGCTGGCACCACTTTTTTCTTGTCAGCTTTGGAGCCTTCCCCAGCAACACCACAACAACCTCCAGAGGCAACACCTGAATCCTGCTTCTCCTCCTTTCTTCTCCTGGAATGTTCTCAGCAGCCGCTGCAGAGGCTTTGCTAAACATGTCAGATTAAAGGTCTAAGCAGACGAATAAATGCAGTCCATCTGAGGGCATGTTTCCTCTCACACCTTCAGGGGCTGTCAGCATCTTGAATGGGATTCAGAAACATGTCCTTGAAGCTGGCTGGAATGCAGCTTAATATATCAGGGGCAGCATTAGAGAGAGGAGAAAAAAAGGATGGGGGAAGCTTTCATGGCAATGTACCCCTCTCCTTCCCTCTCCACTCCTGCATTTGCTGCACAGCGGGGATAAACAAGGACTGGGGAGGGGATGGGGACCTGCAGCCATCTCGCTGCTCTGGAGCTCAGTTTGCCATCTACTCTCCAGATCCTGGGGTTCTCACACTCTCTTGAAAGCTTATTTTCTTTTTTATTAAAACCCTTGTTCTTTCCAGCACTCCAAACTCCCAGATTTCAGCACTCTGCAGAGCTGGTTGCGTCCATATTCCTGGTCAAAGGGAAGCTGAGGAGTTACAAAGGGATTTCTCAGCTCCTCACTCTCGTATTTCTTTGCACAGCTCATTTCCCAGGAATAATTCCCTTGTCCTGGGCCAAGTCCTGTCCTGCCCTCAGTGCAGGGAGCAGCCCCACAGCAGCTGAGCTGGGCCTTGTTCTTGCTATATTTGCATTAAATTTGCAAGAAACCAAGTTTAGGGCAAAGCTGATGAGGGTCAGACCCTTCCAGAGCACAGGGATGCTCCTGGCACGGGACAGTCCCTGAGGGAGGTGACCTGAGCACAGCACAGCAGCACATGCAGGGGTTGGGATGCTCTGCCAGGAAATATTCCATGGAAAGAGCAGCACTGAACCACTGAACATCCTCCTGAATTGCACATTGTCATCCCTGGAAGTGTTCAAGGCCACCTTGGAGCAACCCAGGATGGTAGAAGGGGTCCCTGGCCATGGCAAAGAATGGGAGGGGCTTTGAGGTCCCCCCTATCCCAAACCATTCTGGAATCCTCTGGGAAATCACTGATTCCATGACAGGAGAATCCTTCAAGCATTGACTTAAACTTGCAAACCAATCCCTGTGCTCCTGATTGCTGCTTTTTTGTTGTTGTTGTTTGTTTTGGTTTTACTTAAGGTAAAAGTTTATTTGTTTCCCCTCAAGTCCTTTAATTTAAGGAATGTAATTAATCTCAAAACCTTTTAAATTTTAGAGTGAACACCCCTTAGTGACATTGTACCATCCATCTCTGTGATTCGGGTGGGAAATTCAGAGAAGCTGAATGAAATGAGTTTTGTGGGATATCTGCATTTATCTCCTCTGTAGGAAAACAAATTCTTGTGTTACAGAGAAAGAAAAATCATTCAGGCTCCTGTGCATTGTAACGGACTTAAAATATCTCCTTAAATTGTAGATTTTGACTTTCTGCCCAGCCCTGCCTTGAAAGTTTTGCCATTACAACCTAATTGCTGAATAAATGTTCCCTCAGTGGAGGACAGGGGCAGGGGCTCAGTTTTGGTACCATTTCTGCTCCTGGAAATCTGTTCCCTTTATTATTTTAGGTGGAATTCTTTCAGTTGCAAACTACTGATCTTCCACCTTGGAACAGGCTTTGGAGCCGAGGAGTGGGGGAAGGTAAAATGTGTTGGGTTTCCAAGAGTTATTCATCTCTTCCCAAGCAGAAGATGGATTTCCCTTCTCCAGGGTCTCCGGCACCATCATTTTTCCCTGGATATTCCTGACGTGTCACAAATCACCCCTTGGTTACTGACTTGGAAACGCTCTCCTTTGTGACTGAACTGGGCAGACTGGGAAGCTGCTGGCTCAGATCCAGGAATTAATCCAACCCTGGGCTGTAAGAAACACTCCGGGCCCAGGGATTATTATTTATTTAATAAGATGCATGGAATTAATTAAGTTTTAATGCAGTAGTTCTGTTCTGGGACCTTGCAAGCTCCACACCTGGGCAGGGTTGGGAAGGGGGCGGGGGTGGTGCTGCCAGAGTAGCCCAAAAAATGGCATTGGGCACTCAAGGCAGGAGCAGAGATCAGGGGCCTCCCTTTTGGGGTAAATCATTGTGTGAAGCTGCTGAAGTTTGCTCTGGAGGGGAACATTCCCGTGTTTTGTCTCCTTCTCGTTCCACACCCAGTGTAGAATCCTCTCCTGATTCCTCCTGGCCACACGTGTGAGGAGAGGATTGCCTGAGGATGTGAGCTACCAACAGCATCCAACACCACAGAGATCCTTCCAAGAATAATTTAAACTCTATTTTTTTTCTTGCTAAGGGGTCCAGCAGAGCCAGGGGGAGTCACTGACATCCCAGACAGGCCTTCCCCCACCATAACAGGGGGAGATGAAAACCAAAGGCAAGGTTTTCTTTGGAAAACAAGAATTTAAGAGGTTTTAGTTGGGTTTCTTGCTTTACCTGGATCTTGCAGAGCTCAGGGGAGCTGTGATTTGTAAGCCCCAAGTCAAAATTAACAATAACACTCAACTCTATTATATTTCACTGATGCTTATCTGCGTGAAATGCATGATACTCCCAACCTGCAAGATTTATTATTTGCTATTTATTTGATCTGCTGGATAATTGTTTAATTAAAGTAATTAGTAGCTGCTTTCAAGGCCCAAAATCATTACTGAGCCAATTCCAGCACGCAGCTACTCCAACCACAACACCTTCCTCTGCTCTGTGCCAGCCCAGGATGTGGGAGCTCCTCTGGAATTCCATCCTCCCTGCAAGACATCCCCCAGGACTGGATTTGGGACATTACTCTGATATTTCACTGTTTGTGACATCCAACAATTGTCACCTCAATTACCAACTGACCTGAGTTTGGCAGGAGGTGGGGAATGGGTTTGAAAGCAGAAGATGTAAATATGTTGGTAATGAATTCTGAGTGATATTTTGGGATTTTTTTTCCCAAGGGGAAATTTTCATGGCTGTAGGAAATTCATCTGAGTTATTCCATGCTTCCCTGAGAAATTCCTAAGATATCCATCCATGTATTTATATCCACGGAGTTAGGCCAGGACCAAGACATAATCCTTTAAAAGGATCTTCTGTGATGGAAATCCATGTCAAGGATCCAGTGGGGATTGCAGGAAAATGGCTCAGCCAGGAAGAAACTTGTCAGGGAGAATGTAAATAAGCAGAGGGTCCATATCCACAGTCCTAAAGGGAGAGATGGAAATTGAATTCCTTCATGGCCTCACTCCTGAGCCCTCTCACAGCACAGGAAGCAGTAGGCCATGTAAAACCCAAAAATAGCTCTGCAACTTCATGTTCCCCCTCAGACAGAGAGAGAAAAAAAAAAAGAAATAAAAAATGCTCCCTGGGGAAAAACATGATCTTTTCCCCATGTCTGAGTTGTCAGTTTTGACAGGAATGCTACAAACTAATTAAATTTTTGTTAATTTATTTTGTCTGATGCAGCAAGTACCTGTCACAGGAATGGCTCGGGAAGTCTGACTTCTCCAGGAAGCACCCGTGGGTTGGTGCAGGGAAAATGGACCTGCTTAAGTCAAATAAACACAAAAAGCATTTAAATTCATTTCTCCCTCAGTGGTCCAGCTCTGTTTGTCTGCTCCAAAGGCAATCCAAGCTTATTCCTTTAAATCCCCAGTCTGGGGGGATGGCTGCTCTCTTCTGGTTAGAGATTGAAATTGGGAATGGGTAAAGGAAAAAGTAAAATCCCATCCTGGAGCTGCCCTGGGATTTGTGTTAAACCTGGGATTACTGGACACCCTTAGGCTGGATTATTCCCAATGCAAGAACTATTTTGACATCCAAGAATTTTCTCTTTTCACACAGGCAACAAAATGGAACCAGGCTGTCCAGAGTGTCCAAATGTCCAAGGCCAGCTTGGAGCAACCTGGGATAGTGGAAGGTGTCCCTGCCCATGGCATTGGAGGGGTTTTAAGGTCCCTTGCTACCCAAGCATTCCACATTTCCATGGCTTTTCCAGGGGGATCCATGTGGCCCAGTGTATGAAAGGATGAAATGGTGGATTTATGACCCCCTTGCCCGGGAAGGAGGGGAAATCCAGAGCAGCCATCCCGAGCAGCCTCTGCCTGCTCCAACACGATGCATGTTCATTTCGCATTCTCCTGGAACTCTGTAAGGGCACGGCCAGATCCAAAGAAAGCACCGTGCAGTCTGATTGTTCTCAGATAATCAGCTGAGGAAACAGGGAAAAGACAACCCCCGGGGGTGTTTATTCTGGGTTTTTGAACCTGTCTCTGTCAGGGCTTTGCACTTCCCAGGCTTTTCACAGTTGAAAACCCCTTTAACAAAGCACACGGGTGGCTGGGGGAGGTGAGCAGATAAGAGAAGGGGATAAGCAATTAGCAGAGCCCCTCGAAGTGCCAGCTGAAAGGGGAAAGTGGAGTCTCCATCCCACAGCCCAGCCAGCAGCAGGACCCACAGATGTTCCCAGCTCGGACCCCAGTGTTTACACAAACATCCAGCTCTCATTCCAGCGGGGATTGCTCTGCTCTTATCTTGTTTAATGGGTAATTTCTGCATTAAGGGATCTGCAGGTTTCAATTAAAGCTACCATTCTTTTTGGCACTGAAATCCCACCGTACGTGACTGAAGGCACTGCCAGTCCCAGGGTTTGCCAAATGGGAATGAGGAATGTACCCTGAGCACATCCTGCACCCCACAGCACCTCACATCTGCACCTGGGGTCCTCCAGGTGGGAAAAGGCCTTCAGGATCAGAAACTCCCACCATCAGGTGGGATGGAGCTCCTGGAAGGTGTCACTGCCCATGGCAGAGCTTTGGAATTGGAATGTGGTCCCTTCCAACCCATTTGAGATCCCAATAACACCCCAAACCCAACCCAGCCCATCTGAGATCCGAAAACCAACCCCAAACCAGCAGCGCCGATTTGAGATCCCAAAACCAAGCTGCACTTATGTGCATCTTTAACATCTCAATATCTGTCAAAACCTAATCTGTGTTTTCTTCCAGACCTCTCCATTTTCTTTTTTCATTTATTACATTTACTGAAAGTGTTTCAGAGAGAGACAAACCCAGGATTTTCTTTTGGTTGTGGGATTGTGGGAACAGAAAGGTAACTCTGTCCCCATTCTGGAGAGTTTAAAGCACAAGTGGATGAATTAAAGTGCCCTAATTTCAGTGGAAATCTTGGATGGAGTTGTTTTCACCCCCTTGGGGTGTCCTTGGCACTCCCTTTGGAGAGAGTGGTGCTGCCTGTGGAGGGAAGAGGGAGTCTCCCACCTGTTTCTTCATCCAATATTTCTGTCCTAAACAGGACAATGAACAACAAGGAAGGATCTTTGAAGCCCTAAATTCATGTTCAGTTGTTCCTCCAAACATGCTGCAATGGAAAATTGCACTGGAAGATGTCTCCAATAAAGATTTAATCATATAATCTAATATATGGATATTGCATGTGCCCCAGGGAGCCAGGTATGCATTGCAAACATCTGTAATAAACATTTATAGTCCAATAAGCTTCTGGAGTACTAGGAAATTACCAAAAACTGAAAGGAGAGAGGTTTTTGTAAAATAATTTCCTTCCAACTTGAAGCAGATGTCTTCCAATTACTGGCTCCCTGTATTTGGAGATGATGCTGGAAGGGTTTTGATTCAGGAGGGGTTTGACAGAGATGAAGCACAGACTCAAACAGGTAAAAAGGACACACAAGACCCTTTAAAGTCATTTCCCCTCATCTTTTGGACTCTGATTTCTGCTTCAAACTTTTGTGCTTTCCAGCATTGAAACTCCAGGCACCCACAGAGGTGCTCCCACTCCCAAAATACTGATTTGGGTGGGTGAGTGATGAGTATGTGGAGGAGTCACTGGGCTGAGAGGCTCTGTACATAAAGGGTTACTCAAATCTTCAGTGTTTCCGTGTGGAAATCATGGGATGGTGGCTGGTCCTCCAGGGAGAAGGATCTCAAGGAGCCTGGGACACTCTGCCCATTTTATATTTCGATTTCCCTGGAATTCTCTCTGTATCCAGCCTATAAAATCTGGGCAAAGAGTACAAAAATGGGTTGAAAACTTTGAATTCAGCATTTAAAACACCGATCTGAGTCTAAAAAGCCGAGTTGCTCCTTGAGCTCCCTCAGATGTGGTTGTGGTGCAGGACAAATGTGTCTTCTGCTGCTTGTGAAGCTGCATGAGCAATGAAGCCAGGGGGAGATGAAAATACTGTAAAATCCCAGCTTTGCATCTTTCTGCCAACTTCTGAGATGCTGATGAAAGATAACGTTGAAGTTTCAAAGCTAGGGGGAAAAAAAAAGCTCCCTGAAGATTTTTGTGATGTCAGAGGAAGAAGGAAGCCAGCTTGAAATGAAGGGCTGCTCTCGGGCTCTAATCTTGTAGACACCTACTTAACTTTAAGCCAATTAAATCAATGGACTACTTAACCTTTGCCTACAGGAGAAAGGATTTGCCAGCACAGTTTATATTAGTGCCCCAAACCAAATAAGCAATGCTCCAAAAAGCACTCTTCTTTCAGCAAAACTCTATCTGCCCTCGGTGTCACAGGCATAAAGCTATGGCTGGGGACTCAAAGGAAACTTTTCCTTTCAGTGACACCGCTGGAACTTGTTCCTCTCAGAAAAACAAGCCCCAAACAAAGCATTGCCAGGGTGGAGGCTGCTTTTTCCAGAGCCAGAGCTGGTGTTGGAGCCCGGTTTGCTCCTGGTTTCTGTAAATCCACGGGCAGCTTTAATGAGCTGGGTGCTGGAGGCTGTGCCCAGATTTCCTCAGGGTTCCCAAAGTTGAATATCTCCCACAAAAGTCCAGGGTGAGTCCAGAGGGAGTGACAGCCCTTTGTGGCCGTTTGCTTTTGGCATTTTGGCGCTGCCCTGGCACCTCGAGCTGCGGGAGGTGCGGTGCTGCTGCAGGGTTTGTGAAAGGGAAAATGCTCGCGTGCAAAATGTAATGAGAGCCAGGGCTCCCCTGCACAGCCCCCCTGGGCCAGTAACACGTTACATCATTTGTCACTGAACACGTTGGGAGTGTGTCACTGGAAAAACCTTTAAAAGCTGAGTTGGAAGTGCTGTGGAGACAACCACGGCCTCCGCGGGGGGAAAAGAGACGGCATCATTTATAAATGTTTTTGTGTCTACTATTTACATTTGGGGCATTTCAATGGAAAAAGGGAACAGAATGGCTCCACTTAACATCTGCCCAGATGGCAACAACATCTGTCTAGATGGCAGTTCAAGGATCTGACATTTTATGGGTGAAGGGGGGAACATTTCAGGATTTCTCATTTTATTTTTCATTTTTTCCCCCCCTCCAGATTAATTGTCCTGCACGTTGGTCCCATCACTCTTTGCTTTGGGCCATCTGGTCAGATGTCATTAACCCTGGAGACCAACAGCCCAAGAAAGTGGAACCATATGTTCTCAGCAAAGATAAACAGTGAATACCCTGTGCAACAGAATTGTGGGTTTGGGGCTTGTTTGGGTTTTTGTTTTGTTGTTGTGAAAATGAACACAAAAACATTTTGGTGGCAAAGCATGTGTACAAACACATCCTGCTGTGGAAATCCTTGGAGTTCTGTGGCCTTGTGGCAGAGCTGCTCCCGTGTCTGGGATCCGGACCCCGGCTCTGCCCTGTGCTCCGAGGAAGGGGTCATTGCCATGTTGGAATGATGCTGGATCCTGCAGGAAAATTCCCCATCTCTCACCACAGGGTCACTGAGCCACCACCCACTGCAGCGGCCTCTCTCCACCTCTCCCTTGTGCAGCTTGATGTCTGCCAGCTAATTCTTCTCAATATCTTATTTCCTGCCCATTTCGTGTGACAAAAATGGGGTGTTTTTCCTCTGGGACGGTTCTTTTGGGACTTGCCATCATTTTGAGCCAAATGAGAGATTTCCTTTTAGCTCAGGGATACTGTGGCAGCTCTTCCAGAGGAGAACAATTCCCCAGGACACCCAGGGGCAGGGAGTCAGCAGCTGTTCATCTGTCTCTCACCCAGCAAAGTCACCCTGACACCTTGGTGTATCCAGGGAAAAATGGGATAACACCCAGACTCTTGGCTGATGAGACAGGCTGGATGATTTCTTCCTTGCCGGGTGTTGCTCTTATTTTTTGTCTATTTGGTGCTGCAGCCTCAGCTCTCATTTCCAGACAAGGGCACTGTGACTTCAGCACAGAAAGCCAGGGACAAATCAGTGGATCCGAGTGGCAGCGAGGGATTGTTGTAACAAAATATCCACTTGCTTGGATTGTTTACCATGAAACACCAGCAACGAGAGCACCTGCGGAGAATTCTGTGGTGATACAACACTGGAAAGAATTTGAGCTGAATCCCTGCCTTGCAAATTTGTGTCAGCACTTTGAACCTCGGTGCAAATTTATCTGCTGGAGGGAGAAGCTTTGTAGTCCCAAATATTCCCCTCCTTTCCATGCAGGAGCAGCTCAGGAGGGAGGCTGGGGCTGATCAGCTGCTGCTGGGGTTTATCCTGAGCTGTCACATTCCTGAGCGCTCAGCACGGGCAGGTCAGCACAGCCCGGCTCCCAAACCCGCTCGGTGTTTGTTTGTTGTCTCTGCCCAGAGCACGGGGAACATCTCCAGCTTGTTTGCTTGAGTGAGCAGTCTGGTGAGGAATGAAGCAGCACAGGGAGTGCAGACAGGCCCTGCCTAGGGCTGCCAACCTGCTGCACTGCTGCATCAGGAGCAGTTTGTGCAGTGTCTGAGTGCCCAACACTCACCAGGGCCTCTCCTAACCCTGGCTGAGCCCTGAAGGTCAGCACTGCCCAGCCTGGAGGGTTTCACCCACTCACCCCATCCCAGGGCAGCCTTGCCTTTTTTCCCTGTGGGATGTGACAGCTCTGCTGCACTTCTGACCAGCCAACAAATCTCCTGTGGAAAATTCAGGATGCAAGAGACATTCTGGTCCGGATGGAAGCTCAGGCAAGGGGAGGAGTGCCTTGTTCTGCCCTTGAAGGACAGTGAGGTTCCTCTGGTCACTCTTGTCCAGGGGCAGCCACTGTTCTGTGGATGCAGAGCTGGCTGGGCTCCCTCCTCCAGCTGCTCTGCTTTCTGTGGGAAATCAATTCACATTTATTCCTTTTCTTTTAAAAGGACATTTATTCCTTTTCTTGTTCACCAACATTCTTTTAGATGTTTAATGTTGCAGAGGACTCTCATTCTGGACACAATTAGCCACAATATTTTCCCCGCCTGTGTTGCCATGCCCAGCTTGGCCAAGACTGTGTTCTGTCACATTTGGGAATCACTGAGAATCTGGATCTATCAGATTTCTCTGGGCATCCTGGAATATCCTCTTAGCTGGGCTGCTCCTTCTCCAGCCACCCCGGCCAATTTGATCATATTTAACGTGCATTCTTCACACATGATCTTATTACCATTCCAATCTTCTTGGTTTTGCTTATTCAGGCTGACCTTCGGCATCTCCTGCCATCCTCTGCCATGGTCAAGACCTCCCAGCTCGTTGCCTGGTGGCCCCCAAAGGAAGGTGTGAAGATTAACAGCCCAGAGGATGTATTTAATGAATGGCAACAAGGGATTAGTGACACAGTGTCACCTTTCACGGCCTCTTTAAGCAGGCGAGCTGACACCCGTTTATTTTTGTTTGCACTGTTGAGTAAACTCTGGAAACAGACTGGATTTACAGCCCCTGCTCCCCCACCGAGGAGCCTCCTCCTGTCCACCAGCCTTGGCGTGGGGGGAGGATAAATCCAGGAATCTCTCTCCCAGTTTTCTGCCCGAGGAGGCCTGACAATGTCATGGCCTTCTCCTTGCTGCTGAGGGTGCCAGAGAAGTTTCAAGGCTGTGGAGGTTGTGACTCCAGCTCAGCTTTCCAGCTCTGTGTCCATCAAAAATCAACTCCACACTTCCCAAATCCTCCACCTGCCAAAGGGTTCCTGTGCCTGGAGAAGGCTGAGCTGTCAGGGGGTACAGGGCTCCCCCTGCCCTCCTGCCACACCTCACGGCTTCCAAATGCCTCTGGAAAGGAATTTTGGCAATGATATTCCCTGCATGGCATGACAGAAATAAATGCAGGAGGCTTTCCAAGGCTAGAGCACAGTGGTGACAGGGTTTTATCCTTGTTCTGGTGACACCCAGAGCCAGCAGCAGATCCTGCTGAAGCCTCCAGGGACCAGCCTGGTGCCCTGGCTCCAGCACAGGGCTCATCCACCTGCCCGATTTGGAGCATTCCCACCACCCCCAGCAGCTTTCCTGGGATCTTTCCTGGGATCTGGAATGTGCTGCAAGCTCCATGCCTGTGCTCAGTGCTTTGAACTTCATTCTGAGTGATTTCTGCCCTCTCTGCTTTCGAATTTTTCTTCACACTGTGGGAATTCTGCTGCTCACAGAATTTTTTCTTGGTGGCTGCCTTCAGTTCTGCTTTTCTTTGTTCCATTCTCACCAACCCTCTCCCCCTTTGCAGATCTCTTGAAGAAATCCACAGAGCAAATTTATCCATGCCACCCTTAAATTCCATTTCAGGGCAGCTGCAGGGACCCAAAAAAAAAAAAAAATATATATATATATATATAAAAATACCCAAAGCACAGGAGAAGGGTCAGTGGGGCAGGAAGCCCAGGGATGGCCGGGTGGGAAAAACCTTCCTTGGGAATGGGAAGTTAAATCTGGGAAGGATGTTTTGGACTCTGTGTACAGGGGTAATCTCTGCTGCTGACAATAAATTAATACATTTTGTAGTGCTGAGGAAAATTAAGTTTATCTTTCCCCAGAAGCTTTGGTGGCAAATGTTGCAATTGTATCTGAAATGCCAGGCAGGAATTACTGTCTCCAAATAAAGGCCAACCCAGTGGCTTTGATTTCTCTCCAGTTCAGGGAGTCTCCTGTGATTGTATCTTCCCCATGTCAAGGACAGAGGCTGATGTTTCCTTTGCAGAGACAAGAAAACAAAAAAGAAAATCTAAAATCAGCCCCAAATCCTGAGCAGGGGTTCAGAGAAATGCTGCTCTGATTTAGCTTTGATGCATTCGCAGATGTATTTAAATTGTGCTCCAAATCTTGGCTGATTATTGAGAAAGGGGAGTTGGTGTCAATGAAGAGTTTGTGGTACAGTGGAGACCTGAGAGGGGAGCAGACAAAGCAGAAAAAGTCTTTTAAAGATGTTTATCTGTTTGTATGTGATGTTGATCTATTTGTCTGAGTTGATTATCTATTTGCATGCAATGTTTCTCTGTTTGAAAGTGTTTCATGCAAAATGCAGCACAGATGGAGCCATTAAAATCCCATTTTTGGAAGTCTGGACATTTGGGAATCCCTGGCAGAGGAACTGGGAGTGAGTCAGGACTGAGCTGTGTCAGTCTGGAACAACAGGTACTGAAGGGATGCCTCCGGCAGCGAGGGGTCCCCATCAGGAGCAGGGTGGGAGCTGCAGGTTTGGCAGGAGGGAAATTGGGAGATTCCCATCAGCCGAGGGCAGGGCAGGAGAGGTGGGGAAAGCTGCCCCAGGCCTTTGGCTCAGGGTGCTGCAATCTGCTCCATTGTCTTACAAATTAATTTCCCCTTCACTTCACAGCTTTGTATCATTTTTAGTGGTTTTTTGGGCTGCTTTATGTGTGTGTGTGTGTAAGGGGGGGGTGGTGTTTGGGGGTTTTTTCGGTTTGTTTTTGGGGGGTTGTTTTGGGGTTTTGGTTTTTTTTTTTTTTTTCGATTTGGTTTTGGTTTTTTGGTTTTTTTTTGTATTTTCGAATCATGCTCGCTATTATTTTCAAGGCAATTAAAACCTAGAAACGAGACCCAAAGAAACACCCACTGCATTCCTGGGATGATCCGTCTGTGCTCCCTGCATTCCACCCCAGGCGCAGAGGTGGGAGGCAGCTGGGTGCCAACACCACCACGCTGCATTCCCACCAGGGAAAAATCCACGGGCAAAGCAGGATGATCCAACCCGAGCCTTCCAATGAACACAAAGGCTGGAAAGAAATCCCCCAGGGCCTTTTTTCCGAGTGCTGCTTCAACAGAGAGTGCACAAAATGCCTTCCACTCACCAGGACAAACCTATCTTGGGGGAAAAAAAAAAAAAAAAAAAAAAAAAAAGGGCCAATTAACATTGCAGAGTCTCCGCACCCAGATTCCTGCCGGTTGGCATTTCTATCCCTTGGATGCTGCCTGTCTTTGCCGCTGGATTCCTGAGGCTTAACACCTTAATTCCTGAAATGAGCCCCAGTCCTAATTCCCGATTTTAGGAAAACAACATTCCTGCCATTGAATGAAAACATTTGTACACAGTTCATAAACCATCTTCCTGAGGGGAGGGGGCTGGACCAGGGGAGCCGGGAGCACATAGAAGTGCATTGTCCATGGGAGCCCATGCCGCCGGCTCTGCCATCCAGCTGCTGCTTGGGAAGTGCTCTGCTCAAATATTCCAAAATCCTCTGCTGGACACGGCCCTGGCCGTGCACAAATCCCAACACACACAGGCTGGAGAAGTTTCTGGATCGGGCCTTGTGTTTCTCGCCATCAGTGACAGGCCCAGGGTGAAATTCCAGAGCAGCTCCTCGCTCGGTGTCACCGTGGCAGGGTGGGACAGCATGGCCTGGTTTGCTGAGACACCTCCAGCTCCAGGGTCTCCCATGGCACACTCATTTGGAAAGGTGAGGAGGAATAATGTTGGTGTAAATGGGGATCACAGAATTATGGAATCATGGGTTGGATTGGATTGGATTGGATTGGATTGGGTTTGATTGGGTTGGGTTGGATTGGATTGGATTGGATTAGATTGGATTGGATTAGATTGGACTGGGTTGGATTGGATTGGATTAGATTGGGTTGGATTGGGTTGGATTGGATTGGATTGGGTTGGGTTGGGTTGGGTTGGGTTGGATTGGATTGGATTGGATTGGATTGGATTGGGTTGGATTGGATTGGAAGGGACTTTAAAGCCCATCCAGTTCCATAGGGTCATTTCCCACCATCCCAGTTTGCTCCTGTCTTGCACTTGGACACTTCCAGGGATCCAGGGACAGCCACGCTTCTCTGAGAATTCCACCCACCCCCTCCCCACCCTCAGAAAGAACAATTCCTTCCCAGCATCCAACCTAAACCAACCCTCTTTTAGTTTAGAGCCCTTCCTCCTTAAAATTCTCAGGGAAGTCCGGCCTGCGCTGCCCTTCCTGCAGGACTTGCTCCATTTTTGGAAGATTTGCTCAAGCAGAAGCTCTTGGGTGGAATCCTTAGGGCTGTGTTCCATAGGAGCTTGGCCCTAGAGGGTTGGGATGGTTCCTTCTGACTTTTCTGTGTCCCAGAGAAATGTAGGTGGGAAGTAGGAGCGATAATGTTCCTATTCCAGCTCCTCATTGAGCTCTGCTCCCATGCTGGAGCCGAGCATGTCACACCTTGTTTCTCCTGCCTGGAAGCTCCATAACCCACTCCCCATCCTGCCAGGAATCTCATCCCAGTGTTCTGGGACCTCTGTCCCCATGGGTTCTGTAAGAGCAGCAAGAGCCTGACAGAAATCAAGCAGGTTCTAAGGTGTGGGTATTTTTCCTAGCACACATCGCCTGTCAAATCGCAGGATCCAGTCAATACAGTGGAATTACAGTCCTGGGGGGGAAAAAAATTGAAAAAAATGAGGAGAGAGAGGGAAAAATTTGATCCCGAATTGGAGGGATTAATGGTCAAAAGAATGTTCTTCTGGGAGTAATCTAAGTGTTATATTTACATTTGGCTTGGAATTATTTGCAGTGAGGAATTTCAAATGCAAATATTTTAAAAGCATAACATGTAGAGAGAGACACTGTGGGCACTTCTGTTTTCTCTGAAAAAAAAAATTAAAGAAAAAAAATAGAAGAAGAAAAAACTGGTTTTCTTGACTATTTTTTATTGGAATCTTAATGAGACCATAATTACAGCAGGGAAAAAAAAGGAAAAAATGTAGCTCTTAAAGGTCTGCTGTGAATGTACGTACGGGCCTTGGATTGCAAAGAGAGAAAAAAAACTTCCATATTTTTTAAAACTATTTATTTTCCAAAGTGGTGCATGGGAGGGGAAAAAAATGACTGAGCTAAGTAAGTCTTGTCCATTTATGTGCTTAGTCTGTATTTTCTTTTTCTAAAAAAATACCTAGGAATAAATGTTGAAAGTGAGCCCGTTGTGTTTGCCTTGGCTCCTGCCTTTATCTTGTTTTATTGTGTGACCCTTCCAAGGGGGGCTGGAGGAACTGCAGAGTTTTCTGGGCTTCTTCTGCATCCACAGGGAGGGGAGCAGGGGGTGCCTTTGGTAATTCCCTGTGTTTCATGGAAACATGGAATGGGTTGGGTGGGAAGGGACCTTAAAAACCATTTCACTCCACACCTTCCACTGTCCCAGATTGATCCAAGCCCTGTCCAGCTTAGTCGTGGACACTTCCAGGGATGGGCATTCCACAAACTCTCTGGGAATCTCTGCCAGGGCCTCCCCAGCCTTACAGGGAAGAGTTTATTCCCAAAATCCAATCCAAGAAGGCCCCACCTGAGCCCAGCAGCTGGATCAGCACCGGCACAAAGGTCCCGTTTCAAGTGAATCCTTTTGAGATCCCCTCCACTCTCCCTGTTCCTCCCTGAGCTGAGGGGTTCCCTTTCCTTCTTTAGATCACTTCTCACCAGTAGGGTTTGATGTCTGCACTTCTTGCATGGGACATTTCAACATCTCTTTTTATGTCTCGTTTCATTTTGCCTCTTTTCATTCACTTTTATTAATTCTTCATTCATTTTCTTTGCCTTTAATTTTGCTCAGGTTTTTCTCACATCTTTCTTTCACGTCCTTTCACCTCCATTTCTCTTTGCTCCCTTCTCACGGATGGAGCAAACGTTAAAATAAAGTGCCTTTTCTTCTCCCCAAGGAATAAAGTGTCCATTTAATACCCCACATGCCCATCAGAGTTGGTGGAGAGGCAGAGCATGACAGGCATGTTCTGTGATTCAAACCTTCTGGGCATTGGCAGGAGACTAAATCTTATGTCTGACATAAGAGGACATCAGGAAAACCAACCTGAAGCTTTTGGAAAGGATCCATGGAGCTGTCAGTCAGGAGGAGATAAACTTTACATGAAATAGGACCTTCTGAAGTCATTAGCTCCCCGCTCCTGCCAGAACTGCTGGAGGAGAGCAACACGAGGCAGCCAAAGAGAACAGAAAACAAACGTGAATGGCAACGTGTCCCTGAAGGAAGTGCCCAGTACAAATGTGGGGAATGCTCAGGAAAACAGCTCTCCAAAGGCTGAGCACGAATAGGATTGATCCACAGGAAAACTGGAGGATGCAGACCCAGGATTAGGTGGTGGGCAGGCAGAGGGATGCAGCTCTAAGCAAAGGGAACGCAGCGAGGTTAAACACTTGTTCACAAATCTGTTCAACCAACTCTGGGAAGATCTGTTGGTTAAGGACACTCCGTGGTCAAACCCTGTGGGCCACATCCAGCAAAGGCTCAAATCTTGCTCGTGCCACTGACACAACATTTGACACACATTTGGAAGGGATTTGGAATTTCCCAATGGAAGCTGCTGCAAAACTGCACAGCATCCTGCGAGTGATGAGGCTGAGCAAATCCCCCTGGCCCTGAAATGAGGGATTCACTGCAGATTGATGCCACAAATACCTGTGCTTTCCTCTCAATCCCTTTGGCTGGAATCTCCCCATCCAATTTCTCCCCTAATTGGTGAAGAGACTCCAGGAAATGGCAGAGCCACATCCTGGAGCTGCTCTGGTGTGTGGTGTCACCAGGGGAAGGTAGGTATTAATGCAACCCAGGTGTTCCAGAGGCGCCTGAGCTCACAAGGTCCTGGCAAGACAATCCCCTGGCAATGCAATGCTCAATTATCTCCAAAACCAGCTCCAGCAGAGCTGGAAATCCTTTCCAATACAACAAATGCCTTTCCCTCAGGTTTGCCCACTCCCTCGAGGGTCCCAGAGACCTTTGGAGCTTTGCTTGTTCCAATTCATGTTTCTCAGTTTAATTACACAGGGAACAGGGATAAATCTAGTCAAATCCAATCTGGAGCCACAGGAAGGATGGGAATATGTTGAAGATTCAGCATTTCTAACCCACTGACTTGCTGTTGGGTTGGATTTTCCCCTCTTCTTTCTCCTCTCCTTTGCCCTGCCCTGCTGTTATCACAGTATTTGCAAGAAAAAATACATCACCAGAGAGCTGTGCTGGGGACAGCTGTGGGCACACCTGTGCCCTGTGAACTTTTATCCACCCTGCTCTTTCAACAGGTGTTTTATGCCTTGTTTTCAACAGATCTTGCCCTGAATTTGTTATTGCCCCCGAGTAATTTCATCTTTAAGGGCTGCCTGACAGGACAGGCTTTTCTTCTGATAGAAACACTCAGGAAAGAAAGCTCCTTGTGAAGGGGGAAAAAAGAAAGAATGAGAGCAGAAGCTATCCCAGGGTGTCTCCAGGCTGTCCTGTGTCTGTTCATGGGGGGGAGTAACTCAGGAGCTCCTGGATGTGATGCTCAGCATCATTCCCTGGTTTGCCAGCGCTGTGTTGGGAAGGTCCATTCTGACTGTCCCTGTAATTCCAGATGTTCACCCGAAACCAAACAGCACCAGCAGGAAATTAAGGCAGAAATGCTGAAAATTTAAATCAGCTTAAATGATGGATTATGTTTTAGCACAAGGTAAAATTTCCAGGAAAACTCTGGGACTGGTGCCATTCCCAACCCCATTCCCTCTTCCAGAAAGGAGCAGAGACACACAAACATTCCTTTTCTGTCTCTGAGCCTTTCCATGTGAGTCCATTTGCTGCATCTCTTCGCACTAAAAACCCATTTCTGTCTGTGAGGATGCCCTAATGATCCCAAGTGGAAAGAGGATGATGATGGATTGTTTGATTGATCCCCAGGGATTTGAGGAAGAGGAGTGAGAAGGGTCCTGCTTTGCTCTGTTTGGCCTGGGTTTATTCTGTGATCCTCCCAATAAGCCCTCATGCTGTAATATCTCTCCAAGCCACAATATCTTTCTAATAATTCCATTTATTGCCCTGTTTGTTTTCATTTATGGTTTAACACACCAGCTGGCAATTAGGCCCTAATTATGCTGTTATGCAAAGTAGCTGCGTTTATTTTTATAACACAGGCTGCAGCATAAGCTGGATTTGTTTTTAATTGTGAAAGCAGCCATGGCAACATCCCCTAATGATGATCCAAGTGTCACACCTGGGAGTGGCTGGGAATGGTCAGGAATGCTGCTCAGCTTGACCAAGGAAGGTGCAAAAAAAGCTTGAGAGGTTCCAGCCCTCGTGTTCCCATTCGGCATCCAAAGTGCTCAGGATTCCCCCTGGATCCAGCACCAGTCTTGCTGTGACTCCACTTTTCCACTCGCCTCCAGCCCTGATTTGCTCCTGATGGACAGCTCCTGTGACAGGGACAGGACCCAGGGAATGCTGGAGCTGTGTCAGGACTGGGGTGGATTTTAGGGAAAGGTTCTTCCCCCAGAGGGTGCTGGCACTGCCCAGGCTCCCCAGGGAATGGGCACGGCCCCAGGGTTGCCAGAGCTCCAGGAGAGCTTGGACAGCGCTCCAGGGATGCCCGGGGTGGGATTTTGGGGGGTCTGTGAAGGGCTTGGACTGGGTGACCCCTGTGGGTCCCTTTCCCACAAAGGATATTCTGTGATCCCAATCTCTCTCTCTGACATCTTTCATTTTGCTCTTTTCCCCCCACATCCCTATGATTCTAAGGGGGAGGTTTGCCCTAGTTTCCAGAAACCCAAGAGTGACAATTCCCTCGGTGGGTGGCTGTTGCTATCCCAGCTCTGGCCAGAGGCACCCTCACACCCCCCACGTGTGGGGGACACAGCCTGGGCTCTGTGGTCATCCCCAGAGGTTCAGCCAGGGTGTGACCCACCACGGCTCCAAATGTTTCAATCTGCCCTGGTGGGAAGACGCTGGGCCTGCAAAACAAGAATTTGCAATAAATCACGAGGCTGAGGGGGCTGCAAAGAGCAGGAGGAACCACAACTGCCTCGCTTCCCAGAGCTGTCCTCACCCCCTGGGCTTTTCCCCAGAACCTCAGCTTATCTTCCCAGGCTGGGACCAAGGGGATGTGAGTTCAGCTTTTGGCACAGCCAGGGCCCTCCTGAGGGAGCCCAGAACTCTTCCTGTGCCTGAAATCTGCTCCTGCACAGCCAGGATGTGGCCTCTCCTTCCCCTTCCCCATCCCATCTGCTGGAATTATCCTCCTCTCAGGGAAAACACCATGTCCCACCCTGGCAGTGCCTCTTTCAGAGGGGGTTTGGTGCTGCAGTTACCTGGGATTTTAGGCAGCGGGATCTTAGGCAGTGCCTTCCCCTGCTCCACAGATTGAATCAGTGCTCAAAGTTCAGCCCCTGAGGCTTCTGAAGTTTCTTTCCTGGGCCCGTGTGCCAGAGGATCTCAGGAGCAATGACTCCAGGCTGGTTATTTTTATCTCATTCATTGGGAAAATGATACACCAAGGTTGTTGTTCCCTCCATGTGAGCAGCAATGGAAACTCAGGGTCCTGCCTCCTCCTCGCTGCTCTATCTGGGAACAAAACACCAGCAGGGCAGGAAAAAAGGAGCTTCCAGGAGCACAGAATCGAACAAAAATAACCAGTATATGAAAAAAACAAGTGTGTGTATATATATATATATATATTTATTTTATTTTTTTTTCAGAAAAGAAATTCAAGCCTTTGGTGCTGGTGGCTTGTCCTGGTGCTCCTTTATTTGAAGGAGTCTGTCAATCCCTGCTGGCCCTGCCTGGAGCCCTGTGTGAACGAACACACACACACACAAAAATGCAGACAGCAAGAAGAAGTCATTCCACAGTCTAGCCTTGTTAAAGAATACAGCCACTTTCCAGCAGCAAACCTTTCCCCCCTCAGCCTCTCCAGCCAGAGGAATTTCTTTCACCTCCTCAGAAGCTGCTTATTAAAGCCGGGCTGGTGCTGGTTCCCAGGTATTAGAACAGCAGCAAGGCTTAACTAATCTTTGCTTTTACTGCCGTAATTAAACCCTGCACTTGCCAGTAAAAAGGTAACACTTTAAATTAAGGCCCCGTTTCTAAATGCTATATTAATATTTATGAAATGATTACTGCATGCAGCCACATTCTTGCAGGACTTATTAGAACGTGGGTTGTAAAACTCGATTGTAATAAACCCTTAATGGCTCTGCTCTGGTGAGCTGCAGGGTTTGCAACCCNTCCCACAAAGGATATTCTGTGATCCCAATCTCTCTCTCTGACATCTTTCATTTTGCTCTTTTCCCCCCACATCCCTATGATTCTAAGGGGGAGGTTTGCCCTAGTTTCCAGAAACCCAAGAGTGACAATTCCCTCGGTGGGTGGCTGTTGCTATCCCAGCTCTGGCCAGAGGCACCCTCACACCCCCCACGTGTGGGGGACACAGCCTGGGCTCTGTGGTCATCCCCAGAGGTTCAGCCAGGGTGTGACCCACCACGGCTCCAAATGTTTCAATCTGCCCTGGTGGGAAGACGCTGGGCCTGCAAAACAAGAATTTGCAATAAATCACGAGGCTGAGGGGGCTGCAAAGAGCAGGAGGAACCACAACTGCCTCGCTTCCCAGAGCTGTCCTCACCCCCTGGGCTTTTCCCCAGAACCTCAGCTTATCTTCCCAGGCTGGGACCAAGGGGATGTGAGTTCAGCTTTTGGCACAGCCAGGGCCCTCCTGAGGGAGCCCAGAACTCTTCCTGTGCCTGAAATCTGCTCCTGCACAGCCAGGATGTGGCCTCTCCTTCCCCTTCCCCATCCCATCTGCTGGAATTATCCTCCTCTCAGGGAAAACACCGTGTCCCACCCTGGCAGTGCCTCTTTCAGAGGGGGTTTGGTGCTGCAGTTACCTGGGATTTTAGGCAGCGGGATCTTAGGCAGTGCCTTCCCCTGCTCCACAGATTGAATCAGTGCTCAAAGTTCAGCCCCTGAGGCTTCTGAAGTTTCTTTCCTGGGCCCGTGTGCCAGAGGATCTCAGGAGCAATGACTCCAGGCTGGTTATTTTTATCTCATTCATTGGGAAAATGATACACCAAGGTTGTTGTTCCCTCCATGTGAGCAGCAATGGAAACTCAGGGTCCTGCCTCCTCCTCGCTGCTCTATCTGGGAACAAAACACCAGCAGGGCAGGAAAAAAGGAGCTTCCAGGAGCACAGAATCGAACAAAAATAACCAGTATATGAAAAAAACAAGTGTGTGTATATATATATATATATATATATTTATTTTATTTTTTTTTCAGAAAAGAAATTCAAGCCTTTGGTGCTGGTGGCTTGTCCTGGTGCTCCTTTATTTGAAGGAGTCTGTCAATCCCTGCTGGCCCTGCCTGGAGCCCTGTGTGAACGAACACACACACACACAAAAATGCAGACAGCAAGAAGAAGTCATTCCACAGTCTAGCCTTGTTAAAGAATACAGCCACTTTCCAGCAGCAAACCTTTCCCCCCTCAGCCTCTCCAGCCAGAGGAATTTCTTTCACCTCCTCAGAAGCTGCTTATTAAAGCCGGGCTGGTGCTGGTTCCCAGGTATTAGAACAGCAGCAAGGCTTAACTAATCTTTGCTTTTACTGCCGTAATTAAACCCTGCACTTGCCAGTAAAAAGGTAACACTTTAAATTAAGGCCCCGTTTCTAAATGCTATATTAATATTTATGAAATGATTACTGCATGCAGCCACATTCTTGCAGGACTTATTAGAACGTGGGTTGTAAAACTCGATTGTAATAAACCCTTAATGGCTCTGCTCTGGTGAGCTGCAGGGTTTGCAACCCTACCAGGGGCATCTTCTTAAACTGAGAGGAAAATGCTCTTCCCTACCCTAAATCCCCCAAAGTTTTGTGTCTCTGGGGCTATTGGTCCTTCTGCTCAACCATCTATGAGATGAGGTGGGATTTCATCGTTAGGGTGCTTCTCCTGCACTCCAGATGCTTTGCCAAGGTTTGGGATCTCCTCTGAAACCTCCTAAATCCTCTCTACCATCCCACACGCTCACCTGGGCTACCACAGGGCTCAGAGAGCAGACTTTGGTGTTTGGTAATTAAATCATTCATGTTTTGCCAATCCAGTCCTGCCCTCAGTTGGGTGACAGAGTTCCTTCTCTGGTGTCACTTCATCCCTCTGACCAGGGTGTTTTGGCATCAGTTTGGAAACCCCACGGGATCTGGAGCTTCACTGGATTTGGAGCTCTTGCAGAGGGAGCAGGGTGAGGGGCCTCTCCAAAAAATCAGATGCTTATCCCCAAAAGCATGACTTAGATCCAGAGGAGAGCAGTGGATGTTCAGAGAGCAACAGGAAAGGACTTCAACAGATGATTTCTTCATCAAGGAAAACAGTACCAAGGCTCTCATTTTTTTTTTTTTTTTTTTTTTTTTTTT
>VWYO01006054.1:85120-95907 GCA_013400275.1 Rhadina sibilatrix
TTTTTTTTTTTGATTTTTGGGGTTTTTTTGGTTTTTTTTTTTTTTTTTTTGGTGCTGAAGACTTTTGTTAGATTTAAAAGCATCCCAAAATTTCAGAGGCTATTATAATTATAAATTATTACCCTTGGGTGAGTAATTTTCATCCCATTGCATGCACAGTGATCCATTGGTGTGGGATTGAGGGAAATTTTGCCTGCAGAGTCAGTTTAGCAGCAAATAAATCCACTCTAGTGCTGGGAGTGATGGCCAAAAATATTCCTTAAACCAAGCTGCAGCAGAGGAAAAACTCTGGATCCAGTGTCAAAACTCCCCACTGCTCCAAGACTAAATTGATCCATATGATTGGAATATTGCCCGAGTGATTTTTTATTATTATTATTATTTTTTCCCCCCAAGCAGTCCTTTGGAAATTACCATTATCAATGCACTAATGCATGTTGAAGGCTCGTTGGGGCTGACATAGGAAGTGATGCAAGAAGGCAACCCTTAATATTCCAACAGGAAACGTTTTCCTCGAGGAATAGCAGACCTGAAAACTGCAGATTACAATTTAATATCAACCAGATTTTGACATTAACTGTGATTTCCGAGAACAATTTGATTTTCTTCTCCCCCCCCCCTCCTTTTTCTTTTTTTCCCCCCTGCTTCTCCTCCAAATGATCAAAACTCCATCCAACCACAAGCAGCTCCTGGAATGAGCCCGGGGCTGCTGCAATTTCAACGTCAGCCCCACTGGAATTGCAGAGCTCCCTGGGATCCCCCTTCCAGATTGGCCACTTCCCTGCTTCCCTGGCAATCCCTGATACCTTGGGAAGGCTGACCTGAAACAGAGGCTGGACAGAGCTAGAGAATGAAGATATTGATTAAAAGGCTTCCAGGACCCACCCTGGGCATTACAGGACCCTGACCAAGGCTGCACCCAGGGTGGGTTGGGAATGGCCACACAAAATGGCTGCTCCATCACGAGATTTTATATTTTTAAAAGTTTTGGTCCATTTGCATCTTGGGGCTGAATTGTCCAATTGCAGCTGCAGGTTGTGAGGTCCCATCCTTCTTGTTCCTCCCTTTGGTCCACCCTTGTTTGTGCTTTTTGGGCTGAAAGTTGTCCTTGGTGTGCAGCAGGAAAAGATTTGTTTTGTTTACTTGTTCTGTGAAGAGAGCTTGCTGGCACTTCATATGAGGCTCAAAACTACATCCTTGGGTGGCACAGAATCTGAAAATATGAAAGCTAAAATCTGAGACATCATCCCAGGCTGCCTCGGAGCCCACATTAAACCTCTTTTGTTCTGGGTTTGGGGTGTTCTGTCCCCAGGATTCCGGTGGTGTCACTGATGAATCACTCAGTGGTCCTGTCTGATGGGGCAGTGACAGCACAGCAGCCATGAAATCCAGGCAGGTTTTGGGACCCAAAGCAGCAAATTTCAGGATTCCCAAAGCAGTGTGAGGGGCAGAGTGAGGAGAGTCAACAACTGCCCAAATATTTCAGTTTCTGGCTGCTTTTATTTTTGTTCTTCACCTGTCCATGGATTTGTTCATGGTCTGTGAGGTCTGTCCGTGCCCAGCCAGGCTGGGAACAGAGACAGCAAGCACAGAAGTCATCTCTGCCCCCAGGAGTTCCCAAAGAAGGTGACAAACACAGCCCTGCCTTTGCTTGGGTGTCTGTGACCCCAGCAGGAGCTGTCTCCTCTGTCCCTGACAGGGGCACTGCCTGGAATCACTCCAGGCTGAGCTGAGCACAACTCTTGTCACCAGCTCCTGGAAAAGTCCCCTCAGAGCACACCACTGCTCCCAGGACATGGTCCCCAGTGTGGATGGGGCTGGAAATAACCCCTGTGAGAAGAATCCTGGAAGAGGGGAAGGAAAAGGGATGGTGGGAGTCAGGAAAAGGTGATGGAGAAGGTCCCCAGCATCAACCTCCTCTCCTGAGTTTCTCTCTGGCGTTATCTAATCCCTTTCCAGAGGTTTTCTGCCAAATAAAATGCTCCAAAGATCTCAAAACCGAGAGAATCTCCACAATACAGGCAGCTCCTGCATGGAAAGGTTTTTATAGAAGCAAAGGCAGGAGAGCAGGAGAGTGTGGCTGCTGTAAGCTGAGCATAGCACCAGCTCCACGGGGTAAATCCTTCAAACTCACCTGCTGGAAAAAACTTTTTTTTTCCTCTCCCCCCCAAAAAAGAAGGGTCAGGAAGCACAAGGTGGAATCCTGCAGCTGGCTGCTGGCTGCTGATCCACAGGCCCAGAAATGTGGTGGTGAGGTGGGAAAGGAGATGTGATTTCTGGGGTGGGAAAAGAGATGTGATTTCTGGAATGGAAAAGGAGATGTGATTTCTGGGGTGGGAAAAGAAATGTGGTTTCTGGAGTGGGACAGAAGATGTGATTTCTGGAATGTGAAAGGAGATGAGCTCTGCTGGAGGGAATGTGGTGCTGGGATGGGAAGGGGGAGAAGGAGAGGCACAGTTTGCTGGGTGTGGACACAGAAGTTGAGTGTCCAGGTGAATTTGGAAGGGTGGAAGCAATGCAGGCAAGAGCATCCCCCGAGGGCAGAGAGGATCCCACCAGCGAGGCTGTGAAATGCAGCCCTTTGTTCCTGAGCTTGCAATGCTCTCCCAGGGAAGAATCAGGAATTGTTCACCAGGCAGGGCTGAAATGGATCCCCCAGGAGCAGCGGGACAATGGAACACTAACCCAGGGAGAGGATGCCCACGAGGAAGGGCCTTTCACTGTCCACGGGCAATCTCTGTGATGGAAATCCTGACCTTCCCACAGTTGGGAATATTGACATGGAGCCTCAATCCCTCCCAGGCTGTGCTCCAGCTTTGTTCCCTCGGGCTGTTGTTCCCACTTTGGCACCAAGTCCAAAGCCAGCCAGGGGCTCCTGTGGGAGCATTCCTTTGGAATACCCTGGACAGACAGAGACCTGAACAACAAGATTTGAAACCTGTACAGAGGGATTGGAAACCTGTGCAGGGGAGTCTGGGATCTCTACAGGGGGGTTGGGGACCCTGGCACAGAGCCCAGGAAGGCACTGGCTTTGACTTCAGTCCATGGGAAAGGCTCCCAGCACTGAGAGAGGAATTACAGGCCAAAAGGTGTGATAGAGAACAGTGTAATTTGTCACATTTGGATTTCTAGAATAGGGGTGAATAGGGACAAGATGGAGGATTCTGGGAGGTGCCCTGGGTTCTTCTTCCTTGTCGTCTCCATCTTCTGCCGTGAAGGTGGCACAAAGTAGCTTTAGAGAGATTGGGTCAGAGTAGAAATGACCTATTTAGTATAGAATGTAGATATTGGTGTGTAATTGTAAATAATAGATCAGTATAAGAGATGATGAGCCTCCATCAGAGGAGGAGTCTGTGCCTGATGCCTGAGCTGCAGAGACCTTGGCTGGGCACAGATCGAGAGAAAAGACAAGAAATAATGAACAACATGAACAACCTTGAAAGCTGAACATCTGAAGACTCCGTTTTGTTCCTGTGTCTGGCTTGGGGCTTTTCAGAGGGCAAAGGACTCTAAACCACACAAATCTTGGGAAACCAGCCAACCCGAGAGGCTCCCCAGTGCACGAGGGCTGCCAGCGGGATTGACAGGCGTGCGAGGAAAAGGCTCGCTGGGCTGCCAGCTCCTGGGGCCGCCCAATGGAAGCAGCTCCCCATGGAACATTCCTGCTTCTCCCAAGCAGCAGAATCCTGACTCGCCACAGAATTCTCCCACTTTGGGGGCAGCTCCATGAAATCCATCCCGGGCTCCTCTCCAGTGACACCACCATGGGCAGAGGGCAGTGAGAAGCCAGGGATGGAGAGATTCCTTGGATAAAGCCAGCCCTGGGATGGATGAGGCACATTCCGCCGGTGGGGCCACTCTCTGCTGGTTCCTGGCCACAAAATATTGACAAGGATTTTTGGATTTTTTGATAAAATGAGAATTTTCCATGTTGGTGGCATTAAATTAAATGTTTGATTTTGATTGCTTTAGGAACGTTTTCATGTTTCACTTTCTTGTACTATAGCTCCATAGTTAAAACAAAACAAAACAAAAACAAAACAAACAAACAAAAACCCCCCACCAAAACACCACCACAACACTTTTTATTTCCCAACTTATTTTGACCTTTTAAAGACATGCCAATTTGAGTTTTCCAACCATTCCTCCCTTTTCAAGTTGCTCTGTCCCAAGCTGCTGGTGGAATTCTCATTCCTGCTTAAAAATGTGTGGGAATAAACAGAAATAAAGGAAGAAAAGGAGTGATTTGAATGGGATATTTCAAATTTTTCTGATTTGCTTGTTTTTTTGTTTTTTGCACTCCTCCCCTTTTTGGACAGATGTGATATTTATGGGGTTTTTTCAAGTTGTTCTCATTTTTCCAAAGGTTCATGTCTCCATCTGGGCCTGGTCTGGAAAAATCCAGCTTTGTTCAATCCATCCTGGGCTGGTGACTGATAATTCTGTCCCTGCTCATTGCAGAGGAGAGTGATGCTCTCGGTGGGGTCTTGTCTTTAATTCCCAGTTTGGGGAAAATGTGGATTTTTGGAGGAAATTTCCCTGGGAGCCTCCCATTATCCACGGATTGGGCCTGTGGTCCCACTTGGAGCCATCCTGATTGATTTTTTTCCACTTTCAGGCCATTTTCTGTCTCCTGCAAAAGCAGATGGGTGACAGATTGCTCCAAGTGACCTCACCAAGAGGCATCATTTATTACTCCAAAGTTTCCAAGAGTTTGGGAAAATATTCCTCAGCTCTCACAAAGCCCCAACTCTCCTGTTCCACACAGCAAAATCCCACCTGTGGAGCACAGAAAATGTTCATTTTTGGGTCTCCACCAGGTCACCCACCGCTGCAGATCTGTCATTTAATGAATTTCAAATTTCAACTTGCTCTCGTTTCCTCGCCTGCTTCGGGGATTTTTCCACTCTTTCTTTACGGACCCGTGAATCGCTCGGTGTTCTGGAGCATGTTTCACCATTTATCAACCATTATGAGGGAAGAAATAATCCCTTCTGAAAGGAGAATAATCCAAATTATTCTTATTGTTTTATTGGCGAATAAAAATATAATTTATGAGCCAGTCAAGAGCAATAATCCTTAAGTGCACGACTGCAGAATAGGCCATTAAGATATTTTTAATGCCATTTTTGTCTGGACTTGTGTGAGTTAATTTAAAACAAACACACGGCGCTGGTTTCCAGGAGTATTTCGGTGTCTAACCCCAAGTTGTTTCAGGAAAAATGAGGCAATTTGGTGCCTTTGAGGAGCCTTTGGCTCAGATTTTCCAGTGCTGGGGGTGCAGTTGGTTTGTTCTTGGCGAGGTCTGATCATTCATTCGAGATCAGGGGGCTGATAATTCTGTTTACAGATGGGGGTTTTTGAGGGAAAGGGGTGAGTTTGGCTCCTGAAATTTCTGTCAGGCTGTGGAATTCCCTCTGGAAGGGAACGTGGACTGAGGAAGGAAAGGGTTTTTCCCAGGTTGTTGCTGGAGTTAAAGCTCTGACAGCTGGGAAAGGCAAATTTTTGGGGAATCTCCAGTGTAATGCTGGAGTGTAAATCCAGGGAAAGGCACTGGCTCTGCCAGGTGTTTCCCAGGTGGAGATGGAGCCATCCTTGCCTTTGAGAAAGGCAGGCTTGGGACACATGGATGCTTTTCCATGCATTTGAACTCCCAGCCCTGCAGCAAACCCAGGGGAAGCTGAGGAATGTCTGATCTCCGGAATCCTGGAATGCTTTGGGTTGGAAGGACCATCAAGCTCATCCCATCCCACCCAGGGACAGCTTCCACCATCCCAAGCATCCCAGGGTGCTCCAAGATGACCTTGGACACCTCTAGAGATGGGAATTCCACAAACTCTCTGGGCACCTTGTGCCAGGGCCTCCCCACCCTCCCAGGGAGCAATTCCTTCCCAATATCCCACCTAATCCCATCCTATCCCTCCTAATTCTGTCCTAGCCCACCTAATCCCACCCTAGCCCAATTAATCCCCCCTTATCCCACCCAATCCCACCCTAGCCTACCTAATCCCATCATATCTCATCCTATCCCATCCTGTCCCACCCTTTTTCATCTTCCAACCATTTTCTAAGGGCTGCACCAAGATCCTGGAGGATCCCAAGCCACCATTTTTGGTCAGGAAAACCTTGTGGAGCAGAGCACAAGTGGGATGTGAGTCATTGGGAACTGTGCAGAGGTTATGGATTCACCTCCCAGCCTCTGGGATTATTCCTCTGCTCCCATTTTACTCTTTCTTCCAGGCCAGTTCTTCCTGTTTTGAGTTCCCAAATTCTGGGAATTTCCATGCCAGCTGAGGGATACACATTAAACACAGGAGGGATTTTTGAAATTTTTTTTCTTTATTTTTATTTTGATTTTAATTTTTTAATTTTCTTTATTTTTATTTTCGATTTTCTTTATTTTTATTTTTTTATTTTCTTTTTTTTTTTTTTAATTTTTGGGATTTTTTTTTTTCTTTCTGTCTCCCTTGCTCACCCTAAAAGCACAAGAAGAGTGAAAATAGCAAACCAAGCAAGAAGAACTGATTTGCTGGGGGGGAGCTCTTCCTTCTTCCATCACAGCAAAACATCCAAGAAATGTTTGACATCCATTTGTGGAACTCCTGTAATTAGAATCAATAAAAGGATATGGTGAGGACACCAACCTTAAAAGCCACAGAATCATTTCTTTTCTTGCCCTTCTCCATGATTTTAAGCTGTTCCTCTGGTTGGCACCTCCAGAAAAACAGGAATTAAGCTGTGATATGGATTTGCTGTGCTGGGTTTTCCATAGGATTGTTTTCCCACACGAGTCCTGGGAGGGATCCTTTAAACAGCTCCAGGTATCCAGGAGAACAAAGCCATTAAAATATCAATATTTGGGGAACTGGGGGCTCATTCCCAGGGGATTTGTGCCCACAACTGGAGCTCGTTAAGCCCCACCTTGGCAATTCAAAAAAAAAAAAAAAAAAAAACCCAAAAAAAAAACAACAACAACAACAAAAAAACTTTTGGGATGAGGGGATCCAGAGAGGTCAGAAATGAGCTTTAAACTGAGCCTGGCAAAGAGTTCTCAACTTGTCCTGCCTGCAGGTGCTCAGTTCCAGCCCCAGCTCCCACTGAAACCATGAATTGACTGAAATTCAGATCTCCAGAGTGATTCCAGGGTTGATATCCCTGCTCCCAGCTCTCCCAGGGACACAGCAGGGGTCAGACTGGAAGCAGAAGCTGCAGAGCCTGTCCTTTGTACAAAGCTGTTTCCCCAGTCAGCAGCTTGAGGAGCAGAGAAAATGGGACATTTCCCTGGAATTCTGTGGGATTTTGGCACCTTAAAGACCTTTAATCCAATTACTGAGTGTAACTGGGTGCTCTAGGGGAAAGGAGATGCTCCTGTTGTCTTGGGGCCCAAAATCTGCTGTTAAACTTCATGAATATAAAAATATATACAAATAAAAATATTTGTGTGTACATAAATATCTACACAAATATAAATCCATGCATTTTTTTAATATACAAATATAAATTTGTGGGGAATAATCTGCAGAGATTCCTGGCTTGGGAAGGGCTGCACCTGTCTGGATTTGCACCAGGCAGGGTTGGAAAAGCAGATTTGGGATGATTTTCAAGTAACTGCTGCTGCTCTGTTCACATTGTAACAGAATATCCACACCTCGCATTTCTTTTATATATTGAAATAAAATCAATATTCTCAGCTCTTTACCTGACAAACCTTGGGGTGGTTTTTTGGGTTTTTGGGGTTTTTTGGTGTGGTGGTTTTTTTTGTTGTTGTTGTTTTGTTTTGTTTTTGGGTTTTTGTTTGTTTGGGGTTTTTTTGGTTTTTTGGGTTTTTTTTTTGTTTGGTTTGGTTTGGTTTTTTTGGTTTTATTTTGGTTTTTTTGTTTGTTTGTTTTTTGGTTTGGTTTTTTGGGGTTTTTGTCTGTTGGTGTTTTTTTTGTTTTGTTTTGTTTTGTTTTGTTTTGTTTTGTTTTGTTTTTTTACTTTACTTCTTTCACCTATTTTTGCATCCACTCCCCAGTTTTGACTGAAATCCCAAATCCATCTTAAATAATGGGATTTGCTGAATTTCTCTCTTCCTTTCTCCTGTTATCAACATTTCTCCTCTCCTTCCCTTGTGCTCTTAATCCTCGTGGGAGGAATGAGGTGTCCCTTGGATTTTGTGGGAATTCTTGCCCTCAAATTAAAGTTTTGGTGTCTCCTGAGCCACTGAAAACAAGGAAAAATTGATCTTTTGGCTCTTCAGTTTCTTCTTCTTAGAACCTGAGACATAATCATCTCAAGAATATTTTATATATTCCTTATTCTTTTTTTCAAGCAGAAGAAATAAAATCAAAAAAAAGTCTTGCCATGTTTTAGGAGCAAAGTGAGTATTTTACACACATCCCAACAGCTCTCTAGAAAGCATTTAAATTTACAAGCTGCTCCTAAATTCTCTGGCAGTTGGCAACACACAGGAACCCCCTTGGAAAAGAGATTTCTTGGAAATAACAAAGATTTCAGCTTCGTCCATGGGGCGAAAGCAGCCCAAAACTGATTTAACAAACCTGTGACCCAATAAATATATATATTTAAAGCTGTTTTTAAAGATTCTTTCTGGAGCTGAAAAGAGATCTTTTAAAAAAAAAAAAATAAATGAGCCATCATCTCTTATGTTCCTCAGCAGGGCTTTTGGGGACACCTTTGTCAGGTGTGACCTCAATATTTTGGGGTGATTGGAATATTTCATTCATTAAATAACGAAATGTTGATATCCTGCATTTGGATAATCAAACCTGTGAGTGTCAGGGAGAGTTTGCATTTCATCAGGAGCTGCTGTAAAGAGAAATGATTTATGCTTTTGTGGCCATTTAATTCGCCTTATTTTCTATATAATTCACATTCTATAGAAATATATAATGTGAATTCTATAGAAATGTCCTCTATTTTGGACAGTTTGCATCCGAGCTCTGTGGATTTTGGCCCTGCTGAGGTGGCACTGAGTGAAGATCATCCAAATTTATTTCTGTGATTTCTGACAAGGGTTCTAAGAAATGTATTGCAGCGACTTTTCTAGAGAAAACCCATTGCTGTCAGCCTACATTCCGTATTTTTCTGACTCTAATGGCGTTTAGTAGCTGGAACACCGGTTAAAAATCACCAGGATTTTAGGGGTTTATGGCTGTGGGGAATGGAATGGGCTTTTCCCTACAAACTGCCTCTGATTCCACCCCTGGGGGCCACGGGCAGCTCCACCAGGGAAGCCCTGCACCTTTTCCTGTGTTTGATCCTTCCTATAAATAACAATTTTCCTTGGGAATCCCCCCTGCCCATCGAGGCTGCAGAGCTGAACAAAACCCGGGATGCAGGGATGGAATTTCCTCCCGGGAATTCTGGGATCCTCTCACACTCCGTGACTCACAGAGCTCAGCCTGAACTCATCTGTGCTGCAGCCTTTCCCTGGATTAGCTCCTCGTTAAACCAGCATCGGGAAGAGGCTGCTAAACCAGGCTTTCCTAAGAGCAGCTGCTGCTGTGGGCTGGGTTAAACCGGGATTAAATCCCATCCTTCCCTGTGCAGCTCCTGCTCATCCTGGGCTGGGTTAAACCGGGATTAAATCCCATCCTTCCCCGTGCAGCTCCTGCTCATCCTGGGCTGGGTTAAACCGGGATTAAATCCCATCCTTCCCTGTGCAGCTCCTGCTCATCCTGGGCTGGGTTAAACCGGGATTAAATCCCATCCTTCCCCGTGCAGCTCCTGCTCATCCTGGGCTGGGTTAAACCGGGATTAAATCCCATCCTTCCCTGTGCAGCTCCTGCTCATCCTGGGCTGGGTTAAACCGGGATTAAATCCCATCCTTCCCTGTGCAGCTCCTGCTCATCCTGGGCTGGAATTCCGTGAAAACTTCTCTTGCTGCCAAGGGTATGGAATGGGACAAACCTTCTGCTTGAGGGTGCCCAGAGCAGAATCCCTTCTGTTTGAAGGGAAGGGACTTTAATCCCATCCAGGGGCACCTTCCACTGCCCCAGGCTGCTCCAGCCTGGCCTTGGGCATTCCCAGGGATCCCGGAATTCCATCCCAGCTGTCTCTGGACACTCCATGGAGGGGACACAGCTCAGGGTTGTCTCTGCAGGGCTTGGGATGTGGCTGCTCTGTTCTTTTTAGAGCAGCATAGCCCAGGAAGATGAAAGAAAACAATTAAACACCCTCCCTCCTCTAATGATCAATTTGTTCCTCCTTAATTAAACATCCAGCCTCATCCCTGTTTGATCCCACCACGGGTTTGCCTTTTCATCTCGGCTTGAAAAGCGATTTCATTTCAATTTCAAAACCTTTTTGTTATTTTTTTTTTCCCTTCCACCCACCCCAGCAGGAGATGTCTCTCTCAGGAATTATTCTCAGCTCCTGAGAGAGGAAAAATTCAGGAATAATTTTGGAAATGGAAGCACCTCACCCAGGGCTCTGACAAACACAGAACATTTCTTGGGGGGGGTGGGATTTCACTCCCTGAACCTATTTTTATTTACTTTTTTTTTTTTCCACATGCACACACCAGCAGAGAACTCAGCAAAGGAGTCCCCAGGAATGAGCTCCAAGGAAGGGATGTGGGAGCCCAGCCCTGAAGGAACATTCCTGTCCCAAGGCAGCAGCTTAGGAGAGAGATAACAATTATTGCTGGAATTTTTCTCCATTTCCAGGTTGCTGTTCAGCCAGGGAAAAGAAATGTGTTGGGGTCTTATTGTCTTGGTTGGACTCGAAGTGGAAGGGACTCAGCGAGGACAAAAAACAGAGAAATCTCATTTTTGCAAGCTCTT
>VWYO01006056.1:0-38515 GCA_013400275.1 Rhadina sibilatrix
AGAAATATTAAAGTCAGTGTTTACAAAAATAGAAGATGGAAATGTGTTCTACTGATCACTCCCTCCAACAGACAGTAAAAAAAAAACCTATATGCTCTTTTATGCAGTATCATGATTTGTGATTAAAAACAGACCTGGTGTAGTAAGTGCTATACTAGGAAGCCTGGATGGAATATGCAGCCTCATTTAGTAGAAACTGATTTTGGAAGGATGTTAGCTGATCTTGAAAAGATTGTCATTAAATACATGTCTGTGTCAGAAAAAAACCCATAGCTGCTAGGGAAATCATCTGGGAACCATGATTTCATTTGCAAGTGTGCTTCAGTGGCTTGGTGTTCATGTTAATCCTCTCCATACTGCATCATGTCACCCTACTGGCAGAAGTCAAGATCCTAAATATCATTAATTTATAAGGGATTCACCTGTTTAGCTGGTGAATGATCCTTAACTGTGTGCTATCAGGATTAGCAAAGTGAAATCGTTTGGGGACTGGATAGCTAATAGAAAAGGTGTAATATTCCCAGAATCTCAAAGGACAATTGTCATCTCTCATAAATAACTGCTTTTTTCCTGCTAGGACAGTCAGTGTGCGTGGCAGACTCTGTGCAAAGGAATTGGAAGATACATAATAGTACCTTGCAGCTGAAAAAAATCAGCTTTTTGTGGACTAAGTAGCAGTACCAAGGGAAAACTCACCCCAAAGATTACAGGGTCAATAGAGTGGGGAAAAATCTGTCCCTAGAACAGACATATCCTAGTCCATTGTGTATATATATTCTTCTTCTTCTTCTTTTTCTTCTTCTTCTTCTTCTTCTTCTTCTTCTTCTTCTTCTTCTTCTTCTTCTTCTTCTTTTTCTTTTCTTTTCTTTTCTTTTCTTTTCTTTTCTTTTCTTTTCTTTTCTTTTCTTTTCTTTTCTTTTCTTTTCTTTTCTTTTCTTTTCTCCCTTGATACCAGTTATGAAACACCCTGTAGCCTCTTCAAGCATCAGAACTTGTCTGAGCAGGTGATAAATGATGTCTTGCAGGTTGGAAAGGTTGCTGCTATATATCTTCAGAGAGCTCTTCAGAGCCAGATAAAATACATGAAGGAAGCATCAGAAGCAGTATTCGTGCCTTTTTGCCAAGAAGGCTTGGCAATGCTGATTACCATAAGAGAAAGGTTTTTAAGTGTACTTCTTTCTTCATTAGGATGTTTCAAGTTATCAAATTCAGCTCTCAGGTCATAGCAACTCAAGTAGATACTAGCATGAAAGGGTGGTCCCTTTCCTGAACTTCATAGCAAAGCTAGAAAACCTGGCTAATTCTTCTCTTGAAGTCAATGCATGACTGTGAATTTATAGTCTCTAGTATCTTAGTTGTTGTATGTTTTGGTTCTATTGCTGCCTTTGGTGCATTTTTCTTACATTCATTAAAATGATCATTTTAAGTAGGTCTATGTTTAGCCTGTTAAGGGAAGAGAATCTGCCTAAAAGGTTAATACATCCCCGTGGAAACCATTCTGGCAGTGTTAGCTATGTGGATATACAGATGAAGTATACATTCTCTTTAGTCCTAAAGCATTGATTACTTTGGTCATTTTTTGAGTTGGAAGCCTTCTTGGATGAGACCCAGAATAATACTTGTACTTTGCAAAAGTGCTTCTAGTAGCCATAACCAAAATTTTCCTCAGTAAATGTGATAAATACTTATTTTTCCTTTCAAGCATAAACATTAAGAACATTAGTACCATTACAATGAAGGTGAGGAAATTGTATGTCCTCTAATGAGATCTGCTTGTTAAAATGTCATGGTGTACTAAAAACATTAATATGGGCATTTGCCAAGTAATTTATGATGGTCACTTGGTGGTAGATTTGAGCAGGTGTCTTTTTCAGTGGTCAGAATTAAATAAAAATATGTCGTCCTTAATTCTGAAATGTCCATATTTAAAGAGTAATTACATTTCAGACACTGGAATTGATAATGCAGCAAAAATCCTCTTTAGATAATTCTCATAGAATCAATACAATAAAGAATAGGCAATTTTCCCTCTCCTTCTCCTTCTACTTTTCCCTTTCCTTTTCCTTAACTGATCCAACAAGATGTATTTGCTTGGTCATCACAGAGAATATTTTCCAGCTTTAAAAATGTAATTTTCTATCAGAAGTTTTCATTATATTGAATTGGAGACCTGGCGTGCCTGTGATCTGGGATAAGAGACACTAAGGGAAAACACCAGGTAGACATAACTCCTCTGTAATTCAGGAAAGCAGAGTGAAATAATGGTTATAAGAGTTTTACCAGAAGATTAATTTCCAGGGGTGCTTATTATTATCAGAAGAATGTGAGAGTTATTGTTATGATGGAAAGCTGCCATCCATTTTAATGGCTCTGGACAAATTGTTAAAGAGCATAGGAAGAAAAGCAAGTGGTTTACAGCTGGGGTATGATAGATGTTTTAGTCTGTTATTTTGTGAAGCTTTGACTGCTGACAAAGACTTCCAAGAAAGAATGTGGATTTGCCAACACTATTTGCACAAGGAAAAAAAAAAAAAAAAAAGGTTTGTTTCCTCAGAGAAAAAACCTTCAGAGGTTTTCTGATAATTTTACCTTTTTTTGGTGCTAAAATGTTAATGAGCATTAGTGGCTCATTTCCATTCATCTCCCCAGGGGAAATGAGACTTTTGCAGTCATAGGATCTCTGAATGCAGGTAGTGGGATGCAGGTGATAGTTTCAAAATCAATTGTCCAATTTAAGCTGGGTTTGACAGAAAAATGAAATTCGAGTGATGCTGGTACTGAAGGCTTTGGAAAAGGGAGAGTCAGATGTAGTTCAGTTTGAGCACAGATATATTAGACACTAGAGAATTCACATGGGAAGGAGCAGGTGGAAAGGGCTCATGATGGATTGGTGCATTCACCAAAAGTTTTCTTGTTCTGTTTCTTGCAAATAAAAGGTTGTCAAATGCATATAGGAACAACCTCACCAGCTTTTCTTTTGTCCCTGTGCCTGATCTAGTTCTAGGAGGATTCACACTGGCACAGGGAGCCAGTAATAGGGCTGCATGCAGCATCATGTTCTGCTTTGTTTCTTTCAGAACATAACTTTGTTTCTAACATTGCTTCTGATGTTTGTAAATATGTCTCCTATTGTTTGTACATTTTTGAGGAAAAAAAATAGCGGCTCATTTTTCAAAATTTTTACTTGACTTAAGGCTCATGTGATAAATTCAAGCCAAGAAACACCTTTTACCTTTATATTGTCCCTAAAAGTTTTTGAAAAGATGTGTCCTTTTTAAAGTATCTTGGGAGTCTTGCTCCAGCCTGAGAGTAGGTTGATTCCACAGTATGCACTGCCTCATCTTCCATGCCTCTCAGTTTCTGCAGCTGGGAAGACAGGCAAATTCCAGGAAAATCCCACCTAGGGAACACTTGAGGATTGCACAGCTCTGACAGAGTCAATGAGTGCTGTCCCTTGAGTTGACCTTCATCAGAAGAAGGAAGATTATCTCTTAACCAGTATTTGTCTCGATTCAAATGTCTTTTATAGAGGTTTACAGATGTATGAAGCCATTTCTTTTTCTTCTTCCAACTACTCCCATATTCACGTCTGTTCCTCCCTTAATTGCATTGGATGCAGAAATCTCTCTTAATAGAATGAGCACCACATTTTTCAGTGTCACAGCAGTCCCATCCATCAAGAACTTTATCCGTCATCTAATTGTATTAACCTTGAGTGATTTCACTAGGTCAGCAGAACATAGAAAGAAAAAAAGGCTTTACCAGTTTTGTCTCTATACTTTAAGTGTAGAAACTGCTCATATAACTAGGCAAATAAGCCCAGAGCCTATCATATGGGAAATCAGTGGTTAGACTTACCCCATTACAGCAAAAAATAAGCATCAAATCCTTCTGGGACTCCTTTTGACCTCTTCCTAGAACATATTTCCAGAAGCCATCTCAGTATTTGTGCTAATCTTACGGAAGATAATAAACAAGGAAACATATATTTCCTTGATAAAATCCAAGGCTAGTTAAATCATTGTAGAAAACAGCAGAGTCCCCACTAGTTTCTCTTTCACTATGAGCTCCAGCATCATCTAAGAAATTTAGAAGAAAAGATCATGAAAGTTTTTGGACATAAGATGATTCAGTGATATTTCCTTGCATAAAAGACAGAAATGTTTTATTTGAGCACAGATTTGGAGGAAAAAAAATAGTAAGAATTTTTTAGGGCGCAGGGACTGGTGGTATATTTCTTATGATCCCAGAAATATGTTGCCTTGTGATATAGGTCATCTCAGTCTGCATTTGACACAAAACAATCATTGAAAAGAATTCTATTCCTTTGTGAAAACATGTCCTAGATTTTGCTGAACACTTTGTATTTTTTGAAGACTCTGTTTTAAAAACCCAGGCAAACCATTAGCAGGACTTACAGAGCCTTAGAATCTCTATTTAAAGACTTTAGTTCTTAATTTGACCCAGCTTTGATGTAATTATGTCTGGAAAGATGTTACATACTAAGTCCCTAGCTTCATTGAACATGAGCAACAGTTTCTACTGTTCTAATTACAGCAAACAGGTCTAATTCAGGGGCAGTTTGAAAATCCATCAAGAGAGGTGCAAGATGTGGTTATCACACAATACTGTAGCATACAGAAAGAAGCAAATGAAAAATTCCCTTCACGTCCACATAGGTCACTGCTCAGGACCATTTAATCCTGGGGTTATAGCAGGAAAAAGTTTTCCTGTCTGCCATGCTATAATTTCTGCTGCTTGTTAAATACAGTGGACAAGGATAATGGGAAAAATTCAGGTCTGTTGTAAGTGCTTTTAAGTAATCTGTAACAGTAGTTGTCTATGTTTATTCTGGACATTATAAACGCTTATGGAAATGCATTTTGCAATATAACCTTCTGTATTTTCTGCCTTTGTCTTTGCTGGAAAAGATGAGCTTTACCTGAAATGTCTTTCATCTTTTATTTGCAGCTAGTGTTAAGAAAGTAGAAACTGGTATTTGCCTTTTGAATAAAGTCATTGAAATGAATAAATAATTGAATTAAAAATGGAGAATTATCGAGGCATAAAATTTGTTTAGAAATTTGTCTTCACAGTGCCACTGTGTATGTATGTCTTTTCTGCATGATAGTTGATTAATCTGTTTCGACAGCAACTTAATTTTACTAGCTAAGATATAGGGCTGAGCATCTATTAGTAAGTATTTCTTGTGAGGCACTTGCCTGAGGCTAGTTTCTTATTTAAATGAAGAACCTTCTAAAGCATATCAGCTAAGTAAATGTACCTGGGTGTGTTTGAAATATTATGCATGTCTCTGTTACTAATCAGAGAACAGCATAAAAATGAGACTGAAAATCAGTTTTTGAAAACCAGTTTTAAGATGAGATTCTTCTCTTCTTCTTTTGAAGAGGAACTAATTAGTATTTGCTCCTTCCTCCTTTTACTTTTATTATACATTTTCTTCTTCTAGGATGCTCTTATTTTAGCTATCCCCATATGTATTTGACCATTTATAATGTACTGTGGTTTTCAAAGTGGCAACATTTGTGCTATTCTGGCTGATCAGAGATGGACTGTTGAGGAATCCTAGCATTTGAAGGAAACCAGATCCAGCAGCCTCTCCTGTCCACATCTTAATCCTGAGCAGGGAAATGAAGTGTAAAGGCTGAAGTAGCACTCAAGGGTGTAAATGTAACAGGAGGGAAGGGTGCAACAGCCAAGGGACAGCTGTCAGACTCGCTGCAAACACAGCAGCCAAGGGCCAGCTCTGTGCCACACTCAGTGCACTCACAGCAGCCAGGGGACAGCTCTGTGCCACTCTCACTGCACCCACAGCAGCTAAGGGACAGCTCTGTGTCACACGCAGTGCACCCACAGCAGCTAAGGGACAGCTCTGTGTCACACTCAGTGCAGACACAGCAGCCAAGGGACAGCTGTCAGACTCGCTGCAAACACAGCAGCCAAGGGACAGCTCTGTGCCACACTCACTGCACCCACAGCAGCCAGGGGACAGCTCTGTGTCACACTCACTGCACCCACAGCAGCCAAGGGACAGCTCTGTGTCACACTCAGTGCAGACACAGGAGCCAGGGGACAGCTCTGTGCCACTCTCACTGCACCCACAGCTGCTTCTTGCTCCCAGCCAGGGCCACCCAAGCTTCTTTCAGGAACATTCTGTGCAGCTACAACTCCAACTGATTAAATAAGAAGAGTTGCTCCATGTGCCAGGGAGGGATTCAATTATTTTGTGTACAGGTGATGTTCTAGTCTGCTGCTGTGGAAGGCATTTTTAATATTTTTTCAGTGCTCAAATGAAGCCAGAAATGCATTGATGCCATTCTAGGCAAAAAACACCCACAAGCAAACCAATCAACCAAACAAAAATATCCAAATAATAACCACCACCGCAACAAACAAACAAACAAAACCCCACCCAACAAATCTCGATAAAGGGACAATGTTTTTTGTTTGTCTACTGTATTAAATTCTCAGGTAGCTGTGATGACTGTGAGACAAGAAAAGATCTGGTGGGTTAAGGAATAATGTTGAAGATCTGAGTAGGGAGAAAAATGTGTGATGCCTCTGAATTCCCTTTGTATGAGGGATTAATCACCAAAATATTTAGAGAAAGAAACAGTTCTTTGAAAAAACATGTGTTGTATTTGGGTCTAGAAAAAAATTAAAAATATGTGCAATGGAAAGATGGAATGGGTGAGGAGAAATAACTTCTGATCATAATTTACCTGCTAGAAGTAAAAAGATAACAATTTCTTAAGGAAGTCTTTGGAAGCTGACCTCTAAGACTATTTTTGACCTTTCTTTTTTATCTTTATTTTCTAACAGATAAGAGTTATAGAGCCATCTTATTTCCTACTAAAATATTTTATTTCCTTTCAATTTGCTTTCTGTCTTAAAGTGACTGTTCCTCATTCTGACCTTGTGGCATTTAAATAAAATGGAACAAAATGTGTATATTATCTGAACAGAAGCCACAAGAAAGAACAGCACATTTGTGTGAAGTTGTTTGAACTGTGATGTTCTTTTGCACTGCATAACCAAATGCAAATATTGTGTTGAATGAAAAATACTAAATGGAGCCACAAAGACTGGAGAATAACTGAAAAAAAAAGAAAGGGCACCTGAGGTAAAAACAAAAACAAACAAACAAATAAAATTAAAAAAAAAAAAAAAAACACCAAAAAACCCCAAAAAGGTGGACTCTAACAGGGCATATGTGAAACTAATGATACAAAAAGACAGAATGGAGCACCGTGTGCAGGAGAGGACAAGAAAAGTGAAAGTAGTAGAGATTGAAGGGAAAAAAAAAAAGTGGAATAAAAGAGCAACAGAAAGATGAAGAAAAAAACATTATGAGATTGGAAATAAGATGAAATTGGGTTCTGAGTGGCTAAATGGGGAATTAAAGCAATAAGCAAATACAATCCAGAGTTGGGGTAAAATGTGGTCTTTAGCAGTTGATTCTCTATAAACTTTGAATGTTGCATGTAAATTTTCTCAAATACCATGTTAATCTGGTGGCACTAATATTATTTAATCTTGTAAAAATTGCTGCTTTCAGGGAACACTTACCACAAAAGTAATTTACTGGACAGCCCCAGCAATTTTGAGTTTTAATAAATAAGAAGCTACAAGCAATTAATGGAAGTGCTCTGTTAAGTACTTGCTAGTAAAAATCCCTCTTAAAATACTGTTTCTAGGATTATGCCCCCTGTAGTTTTTGAAATATCCCAGAAGTGGCAGAGTTCCCACAACTCCCCTCAAGCAATTATTTCACAGTTTAAGAAAGCTGTGAAGATAACTTCTGAGCTCAGCTTCGCTCTTTGTCTTTTACTCAGTTAATTGCACAGACACAGGCTAATGAGAAACAACTCGTTCAGTATTAGCTTCTGTCCCTTGGAAAACTGTTCCCAAGTCCCTTCACAAGCTGTTGTTTAGCTGAATTACAGAGGTATTTGAAACTACTTTCTTAGCTCTTTCTTTCATTTCCCAGGTCATCCTGTAGCTCTCCTGCAGTTCTTTTCTGGACTCCGCAGATTTTTTTCCTTCTTTCCCCTTCACTCTGCAAAATTGAGTCCAGATTTTATGTGGGTGCCATGGGGTGTTACAATTACTGTAGTATCTTCATCTGCATTGTCTCTTAACATTTAACGTGAAGGTCAGAATTAAGTACAAGTAATCAAAGTTTGATCTGATCTAGGGGTTTTGGGGGGGACTTTGTTAGTGAGCTGTTGGATACTTTTCTGTGTTTTTTTTTTTTTTTTTTATTCTTAACCTCTGTTTGGGTTTTCTTCATCGTGGAGGGGTGGGAAATGTGCCACTTCCATTGTGCCAAAGTGCTTTATGGCAAGCCTGCTGAAATTGAGGACACAGCCCCCAGATTTGTTCCCATAGGTCAGGGTCCCATAGGTGCTTGTAGCCAGGGAAAAAGCTGGAGGGCTCTAACAGCAAGCCCTGTGCTGCTACAGTGCTTCCTCCAGCATGGATGTGAACAAAGGTTGCAACCTGCCAATGGATTCTTTAGGCATCCACATGTGGAATATGCTTGGAAGTGGTGTCAGCAAGCCCTGAGGCTGGATGTGCCCCAGGCCTGGCAGACTGTGGAGGGACAGGGGATGTGTTTATCCCAGAGCCTGGACTCCTGGGACCTGGCAGCTCCTCAGACCTCTGCTTGCAGGCTAGAGCATATGGTCAGGGAGGCCTAAGGAGGCAGAAATGAGGCAGAAGGCAAGCTTGATGTGTCAGTCAAGAGCTTGACTATGTAAATGAGTATTTTAACTTTTGGTTTTTACAGACTGCAATGGATACAGTTAAAGGTCTGAGATCTCCTGCAAGCCCTGAGCTGGATGTAGTTTGCTATGCTGAACTGTTACCATTTAATTACAGGCATGTTCAGCATGTGATCTAAGTAAGGTGCTGCTTTCATGGAAACGTAGTTGGCAGGTAGTTGAAGATATCACACATAAACAGAGATTGTTGGATGGCAAACCTCATTTGTAGACAACTATTAAATATTCCAATAAGACAGTGGTGCAGTAGTAGCAAGCCTGAGTTACTGCAGTCCTACAGTTAATTTTTTCACCAGGGTTTTTGAATTTTGTCGAGCTCTGCTCTGGATAGCATGGTTTTCCATGGGGGTTTTGAATTTGGTTTCTATGACTATGCAAGTATCTAATTCCAGTTCCAGATCTCCAGTAATCCAGTTGCAGGGACACTTCTTGTTCTTGCAGTGCAAGTTTTGCTCCAGTCTTGCTGTGTTCTAAACAAAAACTTCATTACCACATCCATTCAACAAGGAACACAAGTAGGTAATTTTTACCTGAGTAACCTGGTTTTGGTTGTACTAAACCCAGACCTGAGATCTATCCACACCTTCAGCAGTGCCTGCCACAGGTGTTTAAGAAGGCCTTTAAGACAGGATTGTCTGGTTGTGAGACTTCTCTAGGATACTTTGGTGTCTTCCAGCACATCATAATCACGGATTTCATAAGGTGTAGGAGAGGACTTGCTATGCAATAGTTGTCAATGGATTTTTCTTCATAAAGTTGTCTAGCTGTTTTGTGAACTGACATTGTAAATCCTGTGGGAAGTAACATCATAACATCTTTATAGTGAGATATACAGAGAAATATCTTTTGTTCCAATCTGCTATATGATGCCGTTTTTGATGCCCCCTAATCCTTGTTTAACAAGGCAGTGAACAAATGTGACCTATTCATCCATCATTCCAGATTTCTTAGATTTCTTTCCTGTCCCACTCCAATTTTAATCTTTTCCAGGTTCAAAAGTCCCATTGTATACATTCTGTGTCCTCTGCTGTAATATTTCCTATTTTGCTTTATTTCATTTTGGGTTACTGTGCCTAATGGACTTTGCATTCATTCCATCAGTACTTCGCAACACTCGATATGGTCAATGAGTTTCTTTCTCTGAAACCCTAACCTTGAGATCTCATTCCTTTGTGGTGATAACTATTTCAGACCCAACCACAGCACACAGTTTGTTTCCTTACATATATCACTTCATTTTAATTTATATTTCATTTTGTCTTTCTTTCCACTCAGTGCCTTGAAGCTCTTCTGCAGCATATCGAGTTGGCCTTTGTCTTTACTCCGTGGAATAGTTTATATTGTCCCTCACATTTGCTGCTGCACTGTTCATTCTCTCATCCAGGCAGAACCTGCCCTTTTCCTATTTTTTTTTTTTTTTCCTTTCTTTTTTGCTGTTCTGGCTTTAAATATGCAAGAGAAAATAAAATTGAGATCTCTCTCAGTCTTGAAGAGGTTCCCTAAAGCTTCATGCAAATTTGACTCAAGCCTGTGGGTAAACCTTAACAGCTCTAAAAATAACAGCTTTACCTTCTCCTATCACTGACAGGCTATTCCACCTGCCCAGCTAAGATAAACTCTCTGCCCAAAGGAGGCACAGCAAGGACAAGAGCAGATACTGCAGAGGCATTTAGCAGAGGAGGTGTTCACATCAGACAGCACAGAAGAGGCAGATGCCAGAAGCTTACAGGCAGAGGTAGAGAGGACTGGGGAAACGGCAGCAGGGATAGCAGCAGAGCAGTCAGATTTGGTTTTTCAGCCAGCTTTTGCTGAGCTGACAGTGATCTCAGTTTTTACAATGTGTCTTTGCAAGGTTTTGAGCAGCTCGGAGGCCGTGCCTCTTTGCTGAACTGTGGTGGTGGTAGTTACACTCCAACTTGTTTCTAACAAGCTACTTCATCTGAACGGATAGTTTACAGGTTATAAGTCTGTTGATTTATTACCCAGTCCTTGAGTCTTTAGAAGAAATTATTAAGACTGTGGAAAACTGTTTCATTTTGTTTTCATTTTGACCATTTGAAACCGCTTGAAAGATATGATTAATTCAGTCACTTTACCTTTTATGTCATGTTTTTTCCCACTTCTAGACTCTAGGTACAGCTCATTAAGTACACCTGTGTCCAAACAACTATGAGATATTTTGTCATTCAAGATGCATCCCTCTGGTATTAAACTAGTGTTCATAACCTATAGGGTTTGCTTTCTCTATTAACAAAATAGCCACAAATACACTTTTTAAAGAAATATTACAAGGAGCTCTGCTGTTTCCAGCTTGCTCACCAAATGGACATTGTGAGGAATGAAAGCAATCAAATTCACTGGAGTCAGAAATTTTCATATGCCTGTTTCCCATTCACAAAGAACAACTGACTATTTCTTGTCCAGATATTATTTGTGTAATTTACTTTTCTAAAGCACCAGGAGAAATGCTATTTCTACTGAAGGTAAAATGACCATTTAAAGCAATGTTTGGCCTAACAGTGAATTTACTGATTAAGCCTTTGATTGTTCACTTTCAGGGTCAGTTCACTTTCAGAAACACCACAGAAATATCATGGAATGGTTTGGGTTGGAAGGGACCATAAAAATTATCCAGTACCAAGCCCCCTTCCAGGGAGAGTTCAAGTCCTTCTGCTTCCCAAAATAGCCATTAATATGTTATTTGCTTTAATTACTGTTATTAATTATGTAGCCTGTGCTTATCTGTACAGTTTTGAATAACTTAGGCTGTATTTGGCTAAACAAAGAACTTTATTTCTAAGTAGGTAAAGACCCCTCCTCCTTTATCCCAAAGGAAGCCAAACAGTCTGTGAACTTGGAAAATGGACAGTGTAGTGGTTTGACTTAGCTGACAATTTAAATAGGATCTGTCATCAAGTACAGCAGCTGTCCTTTACATATAATTGAAAGTATTGTTATCCTGGGAAAACAACATAGAACAATTTACTTTTCCATTCAAGGTCTGTTCTTTCAGAGTTGGCTTGTGGGTTGGTTTCTTGCTTTCTTTGTTTTGGTTTGCTTTTTTGTTTGTTTTCCCTGAGATACTCAAAGCAATTTAATCTGAAAAATAATGCTTAGTAAATTTAAGTAAAAGAAAATTATCAGGCTTTAATTTTGGTGGATGCATCCCATACTTATTTGTGACAAAGCCTTAGAGTCCAGCAGGTCATGATCTTTTGTTGCTCAGACTATTCTGATAATCTTTCTCTGTCATATCCAGGAGGTTTGGTTTAAAATTGTTGCTTTCTTCTATTAGAATCTGGACAATCTGAATGCCCTAAAAGCTGGCAGTGGCTTTTTTACTGTTACCAATAATCCTATATATATGAAAAATCAGAATATTATGAAAGATTTATTACACAAGTTAATAATCTATGCGAACTACAGCAAAGTTTGTAAAATAAAACCTGTTAATTAATCCTGTGTGCCTGAACAGATGAAGGAGAATTTGAGCTTCTTAACCAGGGCAGTAGTCTACCATCCACAGTGGACTATTTAAGAACATTTGTTTGATGTTATTGTAGATTTTCCAGTATTTATTCATTCTTCCAAATTACTTGTATTTTTCTTACTCAATAATGCCTTTCAAATGAGTAAATTCGACTGTACTAAATAGATCTTCAGTTTTTAAGGATCAAAATCGTGCCGTTTGCACCTGTCTTCTAAAACCAGAAGAGAACAAATACCCAGTTTTCCTAACAAAGCCTCCTAAGTTGTGTCTGGCAGGACTGCTGGCAGCAGCCCAAGGTGTTCCTAGAACACGCTGTTAAGGCTTTGCACCAGGTGACAGGCAGTAAAGGTACCACAGGTACCTACAGGTAGCATTTAGCTCGTAGCAGGCAATTCCCAGCTGTGCTGCTTTGTGTGTCAACCATAAAATGTGTGTTGTCTTTCTGAAGCCTGACTAAGCAGCTTTGGATATTACAAAGGCTCTGCTGCATGTTTTAATTTACATAGATTAGTCTTTCTCCTTTTTTATTACATTGACTAATCAGGAGAATATCTTAGCCCAGACATGTTTATAACCCTGTGTGGCTGTGTTTGGCTACACAGATAAAATATCCTCTCATTTGCATGATTACTGCATGAAAGCAGTGCTCTTAGAAGGCCAAAACACTAATTTAATAGTCCTTCCCTGCCTCTCTTTTTACTTCCAAAACCCAGTTGTCCAAATCCTCACCTTACTCTACTTCTTCGCTTTGGTGAAACCTTTTCATGGCACTGCTGAACTATTTGGCTCAATTCTCAGACTCAAAACCAGTGGGACTATTGGATGTGGATTTGTCAGGGATGGGGTTTGCTGTGGCTGGAAGTTTCGTGCTCAACATTTGCCCTTCCCCAAGGTGTGCTGGGCAAACAGGACAATCCAGGTGCAAGGAAGGAATTGAAGCCGTGGTGGAAACAGAGAAAGGGAAACATGGAACAGTGGTTTACTGCAGAGAAAGTCTTGGGAAAACCAATGACAATCTTTTGGGCTTTTGCAGGCCCACCACTGAGTGGCTTTTATGGCTGCAGCTGCTTCACAGGCCAGGGGCTGGCAGGCAGAAGGAAATACCTCAACGCTGAACTCCTTCTCCACACTCAAAATATAAACTGCTCTAAACAGGAAAGGAAACAATTGGTTTCACATAAAATTCAATAGTTTCATGTCGTTTTATTTCAGGAAAGAAAATTGTGTAAGAGTGTTACCAAATTTGCAGAAATACAGCTATAGTAGTTGACTCACTGAACTTTATGAATGTGGAATAAATTCGCAAATAAACATCTGGCATTTCAATTTTTCTAACAGATGGATAAGAGAATGGCAGAAATTCAGGCCTGAATATTCCTTCCAAGTTTTCTTTGAGATCTATATTAGCAGATTTAAGCTTTGGTATTTTATGCCAAGTGTTCAAACCTCTGTAATGAAAACAGAAGACATTGGCTTAGATTCTGATAATAAGGAGTGAAGCTTAGAAATAATAAAACAGTCAAAAGAGAAACAAATTTAAGGATATCACATCTAAACCAATCTGTCATCTTAGTTTTGTAAAATTTTCATAAAGCATATTGGATAAACTTTCAGCAATGACTACTGACACAGTTCTGAGAGATGAGAATGCCATTTGAAAATGTGGGATTTTTTTTATCTTGTTTGGAAAATTGGAATTTTTATTGTGGAAATAGAAATCATGTACAAGTTTAACCTGAACCCAACAGATAATTATGGTAAAATACTTGAAAAATGCTTTGGAAAACCTTTGGAAAAGTGATGAAATTTAAAATCAAGAAATTCCCAAATCTATGGAAATGAATATGAGAAATTTTCAAAATAGTGGTTAAATTCAAATGAATTTAACCTAAATGTTGCTTAACTCACTTTATTTCAAACTTTCTTTTTTCTTAGTTCAGCAGAAGATGTAAGACATTCCTCTTCCCAATGAGTGATCTAGTTACAGCAACTGCCTGAGCAACTGGGAAGAGCAGCAGTGACTCTCTTAAGTGTTTTGGGGAGACTCATCTGTCACAGCCTCAGCTTATCACATCTAACCCCATTACAAACCAGCACTGGCTGCTTGCTCCCAGTGCTGTCGTAAACAATTCACTTAGTTTTCTTATACAGTCATCTAAACATTGTTCCTAGCAGAGAAAACAGGGTAAACTGTCTTCACAGATGGCTGACTGCACAGTGATTTATTCTGTCAGGTCTGCAGAAACAGCTGTTTGACTTAAACCACTGCCCGTGAACCACAGGCCAAGTGGCCATCACAGAGCAAGGGAGAAGGGCTGATGATTTCAGGGACAGGTAGAGCTGTCCTTGTCCTTATGCTGTCACAATAAAAACAGTCAGGATGAGGTGTTTCTGTGCATGTACATTCTTGCTCTTTCACCTGGGCTTTGACATTTATTTCGTAGCTCTATCAATCTGTGTGTTACCAGTTCTAGTGCTGGCACATTCACGCCTTCCAAGTTAAAGCACAGGACCATGGAGCCCTCATGTGCTCCAAATCTGCATGTATTTGAAATAATTACAGTGCACAGTGGAAGGGTTAACTGCAGAACTGTACCATCACTTGTTGCTTTCCTCTGCTTTTCCTTCTCTCCTGTCTTTTAATATAGGGAGCAGAATGCAGATTTTACAAGCCTAGCATCTTTCCCTTTGCATACCTATTACCTTTCACAGTGGGATCTCAATTCTAAGTTGAGCATCTGTGCACTGCCAAAGTACAAATGCTTCCAGACATGTCCTAGATGAGTGGGGAAGTGTATCACTGCACCAGACCAGAACACCCCTTAATAGCACTCTTAATAATGATTGCCTGAAAATGTTTCCTAATAGCTATAAAGATTCATTCTTTACTCTTATCTTCACCTGCATTCAAAGCCTTTTTGCTAGAGCTTGTGTGGTAAAGTGTCTGATATTAACACTTGTTTAAAAGATGGTTATGAGAAGCCAAATATATAATTTTGTATTCATGGCTTTTAACAAATTTCTGATCTATTTTCTGATCTTATTTACTCTGTCTAATATTGTACAAATCATCTGAGCTTGTCTGGAAAACTAATTTTGTGTTACTCCTTGTTCAGAATACTTAGTTCTAAGATTTTTTTTGGTATGCATGCAAGTATAGTTTCTTGTTACCACAATTTTAGGAAGACAGTGGGGGTAATGACTTGTGTCTGGATTTCCTATGCTTCTTGTTCTTTCATTTCCTTAGGGTATGGTGAATTGTGGAGAACACTGTAATGCATAGGACATGAAAGCTCTTTATTCTTCTTATTATTATTTTTCCTTTTCATTATATTTAAATTATAGAAATGAAGGCAGCTTTTCAAGAGTCAGGAGCTGTCAGTCCAGGCTGGGCAGTCAGTGCTACATTGAAATTCAGACCCATTTACTGTGCTGGTAATAATTTAAAAGCAAATTTACTGAAACTTAGTCATTTGACTGTCAGTTTCTGGTAAGAATTAAGTTCAATAAACACATGAACAATTTTGCCTTTGACCAATATGTCTGTGTCAGAAAGCTGAGTATTTACCAAGTAAGCATACCTAGGCTTGGAAGTCTTTTCCATATTCTGAATCTTGCAGATTATTCCATTTTAAATCACATTACTATGCTGCAGGATCAAGCTCTCAGATTTCTGTTTCACTTACTGTTATAAACTGTATACTATTACAAGTAAATCAGAAAATTTAAGGCAACACCTCTTAGGGTTTTCTTAAGCTGCTTATATTTCAAATCAATTGATTTGCATAAACCTGGCTTGCTTCCTTCTTACTCAGCAAAAAATAATGTTTATAGTCCTAGAAAACTTAGATAGGACTGGGAGGTACTTCACAGTAGTTAGATAATGAGTGGGTGGCTTTTCACAAATTCCTGGTTTTCAGGTGAAGTAATTTGAAATTTTGTTGTACATGACCCCTTTAAGTGCCAGTGACACAGCTGTGCCCTCTTAGCACATGCAGCATCAAGCATTCTGTGTGATAGCTTTCATTACATTAGTACTGAAAACTGATTTACCTTTGTCAAAATAAATGATACAATCATCCAAATAAATAACCCAACTAATAAATTAGAGTTTGACAATATTCTCTAGTCAGTGATTCAAAAAAGTAATTTGCTTATGATTCATTCATGTACTTTTGAGATAGCCTGTCAAACCACCTGACTCTAAAAATGACTCATTAAAATACAGAGTTGTGTCAAATGCATCTCAGTGAATTGCATTCCTAAATGTTTTCATTTTGTTCTCTCAGTTTCTGCAATGTATAAGAGAGGTGTTTGCTACCTTCCGTGTGGCTGGAAGCCGATCCCATGTCTTGTTTCTTCAGGATTACCTTCAACACTGTCATATCTAGCTTTTAGTTCCTTCCTGCCTTTGGCTGACTTCACACAGAGGATGTTGTGACTAAAGTGTTCATGTTGATCTCTGGGTTTAATTCCTTTTCTGAGTGGAACATTGCAGATCTGTGTTGTGCAATTATTATTTTTTTTTTTCTATCACCAACTTTAATCATGACTATGAGTAATTAGGGTCAGGATGTCAGACTAGATTTCCACTTAAAAGGTGTGCCCAGTAATCATGCTGATCTCAGATGATAAAAAAGATTAATTACTGTACTCATCCTGGCTACTGCTGGAGATTTTGATAGAAGGAATAGCAAGAAAGAGTGCAAAGCAATTAATTAATTGCACTGTATGCATTCCAGTGCTTGTTCTCTTGCTCCTTTTAATACTTTGGAGTGCTATTATCTTTTCTGAAGCTTTTATGAACTCTTGCACGTATTTAAGCACTTTTGAAAAATTACCTAACAAACATAATCTATGGCACTCATATCCATTACAGTCTTCTCTCCCTCCAGATTGCTTGAGATTAGTAAAACATGTTGTAAAGAAAATAAAATGGCTATTAGCCTCTTCCCTCAACATCAGATGTGGTATCTTGTACGTGGCAGCAGTTGAGTGCAATTTTAGCTGGAAATATAAATCCATAAGCAAACATTAATGTAGAAAGCATTTACAGTGATTTATCTACCTTTTTATGAAGAGTAAAACAGGTGCAAAGCATTCCCAGGGGTTTGTACATGACTAATTTTATTTAACTAGCATTTCTCACTTTACATTAAACCCACAACCAACTGCACCACACACTGATTTTACAGTGTCTGTAGACTACACGTACGTAGTGCATTTCCTACTCTTTAAGTTCACCTCTGAGGAATGAAGGTATCAGTTTTAGTAGAAATGGCTTGGAGATGATGCAGGAAGTGGAGGAAACAAGAAGCAGTTCAAGCCCATGCAGAAGGGCCCACTTAAACTGCTGCTGCTGCTGCCCCAGAGTTGCCAGTGGGGCGGTGGGGTTTGATGGAGACAGGGTGATGGGTAACTGAGAGTGTGCACGAGGTCCTGGGCAGGGCAGTTCCTTCTTTGGGTAGAATCCAAGGAATCCCCGCTCCCAGCCAGCAGCAGCAGTGGGAAGGGATACAGATGTTTTAGTGACCTGACTGAAGTTCTCAGCCATTGTGGTTGGTGGTTCTCTGCACTGCCTCCCCTCATTCTTGGGCTGCTACTCCTGCTTTTTGCATTTCTTGGTATTGGCATGGCACTTTTTAACTCAGTTTCTTGAATAATGTGCAGTGGAACTGTTTGGTCTTTGTGGAGATATTTCTGTTCATGAAAGCATAGATTGCTATCATTTATTAGTTGTTACAGACTGGCAGATAAACCCTCACCAATTATGGCCACACTATACAAGCCAGTGATTCAGCACAAAACCAGAATGTTATTCTGTCCAATGGTTTTACAGTTCTTACTTTTCTGTTTTATAGAAGGGAACTAAAGGCAGGGCATGAAGATATATCTTTTTTAATGTCACCTAGCAGGACACTGACAGAATCTGGAATTTGAGACCTTATTAATCTTAGTCCACTGCTGTAACCAGTACAGCACTTTCTTGCCTTGCAGTAGCTGATATTATTTACTTAGTGTAGCTAAGCTTTCTCGCTTGGTTGGTAAGAAACACTATTAAACTGTGGTATAAGAATACCATAAATCTAAGACAATTAACATTATATTCACTTGGGCAAAGACTTCTGTGGTTTTAATATTTAGAGGGTGCAAAGGCTATTTATTTTTTCTTTAAAGCAAAAATGCGTGTGCATGTTGTGTGCAAAAACTGTATTTGCTTGTGTTTTGCCTTTTCCCACAAGTAATGAACCAATTACTTCTCTCAAACAGAGCATGAAATACTGGAGTAACTGCTAAGAAAAAATTTAGTCAAAGTTAAAATAAATAGTTGTGGTAGAAACAAAACAAAAGCCCTCTTTCAATTCAGGAAATTTGAAGTGAGACTGTAACATGTCAAGAAGAAAATTACAATAGGAATTTTCTGTATTATAAATGATGCTGCTCTGCAAGCAAGGATTATGTAGATCTTTCTGCTTCATTAGGATGCATTCACCTGTGAGATTATGGGATTCCCTGCAATCCAAAGGAGGGCATACCCTCCCATAGGTGTCTGAAAAACAGCTCTGTGGCAGTGCAGGGGGAGAGGAAGAAATATAAGCAAAGTAATATTGATTTTTATTACTTGCAATTTATTTGTAGAGGAGGAAGAGGAAATGAATGCAGTTTCTCAGGTCTGATATTTACTGTGTTTCTTGGATATTTTGCAGAGACTCAAGTAATGTAAGTGCGTTTCTCTTAGCAATTCAAACCCAGCACTCAGCTCTGGGAGGTGTTAGGGTGTTCTCAGGTCCAGCAACCCCTCCATGGCTCAGCTCACATCTCAGGGCTTTGCTTAAACTTTTCTAATTGTGGCTGCATTTTGGGAACAGTGTTTAGAGAATCACAGAATGGTCTGAGTTGGAAGAGACCTATAAAGGGCCATCTAGTCCAATCCTCCTGTCACCAACAGGGACATGTTCAGCTAGATTGGGTTGCTCAGAGCCCTGCCCAACCTGGCCTTGAATGTTTTCAGGAGTTTGGAGTCTCTGAAGTTCATTTTACCCAAACATTATTACCTTTGTCATGTTTTTGTGTCAAGAAGGTCTGGTACTTAAAGACTAGGACTCCCTGTGTATGGGTAATCCATAAAAGCAAACTAATCTCTGTCAGGAAGATCTGTTTTGGAACATTTATAATGTTCATGCTAAAATTCTCCTGCCTTGTATATCCACATTGGTTTTCCTATTTTTTTATTCTGGTCTCTGTGCAGAGCAGCAGGGGTGCAGAAGATCCCCCATAGGAACCCCCTTCTGAGGAAAGGGGGGAAATATATGGAGGAAATATCTCAAAGGCTCACTGCTGTTGGAAAAGAGTTTGAGGACAGGTGGCATCAGGCTAGAAGAGCTGGAGCTGTGAGCAGCCATGGCTGGAGAGAGCCTGTGGTGTGACAAGGGAATGCCACAAAGTCCCTGTGGCTCTGAACATGTGGGAGGGACTTCCCAGTTGAGGGGGTTTGTGTTCAACTGGGAGCACATTGTGAATCAAAGACAACCTACACAGTTAGAGATAATATATGTGCTTCTGAGCAAGTGTATCTCATAAAAGGTGTTACCTCTCCTGGAAAACTCGGCTCTGATAGTTGAGGTGGTCTCAAGATACTACATTGAATGCAACAGCACTTCACTGTATCTGCATATCTGTGTGTGCAAAGACCTGGTTGTTTGGTCCTCTATAAATTTCCCTCAAAAAAAAAAAGCTAATTTCATCCTTCTGAGTTTGAGGTAACGCTGTACATCAAAAATAAGAAGTTAATACCTCAAAAGTGTTTTCATAATTAATGAAATATTTAGCTAAACTAAATGTATACTCTGATAAAGCTAGAATTTTAAATGTTATTTCCCTGCTGATAGGCTGACAACATTTTTGACCAGGCAGTGAAAGATTTCCTGGAAAAAATCAAAGCAAACCAACGAACAACAAAATCCACAAAACTTTGTTCTGCTGACTACCAGGGAAAGTTATAAGCTTTTAATTTTTTTTTTCTTAAATTTTCCTCCCTGGCATATGAAGTCACTCTCCAAATTCAAAAGAAATGAAGGGTAATATACTTGAAACTCTAGAGAATAGCTGTCTAGTTCAAATTTGATTTCTGTAACTGAATGTAATTATTCTAAAGACCTATTTGAATGAATATAGCCAAGATTAAATGGCTGTGGTACTTACACTGTAAGCACAGAGAACCTGGAGTCCTGCTAATAAGCAAAGGATGTTTGTTTATGAAAAATTATGGATGTTCTTATGAACAGCTGAATTCCGTTGCCTATATTGAATTTAAAAATGAAAAGTACTGTACTAACCAAACTTGGAATTTTTGCTAAAGCTAGTAGTGAAATCAATCACTGAAGTTAGTGTAAGTTTTCATTTGGATAAAGGCTGCTGGTTTCAGTTCATAATTACAAATGTTTTCTAAATGACTGTCAGTACAGCTCCGTTATGGAAAAACCAGACACTGTGGCTCTGATTCTGACCTTAAGGTGGGGTAAATAAGGCATGAGGTCAGTGAGGTTACAGATGCATAAAATACAGGAGTAAAGCCTGTCCTGCCATCTCTGAGCTGGGGAGAATCAGCCTAGAAATGATCCTTCTCACAGCTCAGTCGTGGCTGCGTGTTTTATGCAAAATGGTAGGAAAACATTGATGGCCAAGGCCTGACTAAAGTCACTTGGACCTTGATTCATTGCCCTGCCTGATGTGTAGTTTACCTGAGACCACAGACTGCAGAGCTGTTTTGTTTGTGTGTTAAATGCCCTGGAGATGAGAGCAATGCACACACAGCATCACGATAATCTCCACAACTCTCTTTGTACTCTGGAAGTTAAAGAGAGAAATCTTTGAATTTCAAAGTCCTGCAGAGCATGTGGGCCAAAGATTAATGGAAGTTTTTCCATTAATTCTCTGGGACACTCTGGCATCATCAGCCGTTGTTTCTGTGGAAGCTGATGTTCATGCAGGAGATCAGTGGCTGTAATGCATGTAAGGGTATCTGCTGAAACCTGTAGGGTTTCATTATTCTAGTAAGTTACATAAAGGTTATATACAGAGGAAAGGCTAAGAAAATTCATTGTTTTAAAGGAAGAAAACTTTAAAATTTAAAACTTGTAAAAAGTACAAAATTCTTACAGTACCTCTTGGATCTTGCTTTTTAAATAAATATTCCCTTTTTTATTTCTGAAACATTAACAGGTAATGTGTGTGTAGTAAATTAGGAAGCAGGAAGCTTTCATTCTGCAGTGGCTTCACTGGGTGCTCTTATCCCTCATCAAGTTAAAATATTTGCTGACTTGTACAGTCACATATCTAACTACCTCCTTTCTAAGATGAACAAGACTCTTGTTCTATGATAGCAGATGGCAAATTAGTTTATAACAATCTTGCCCACCGAAAAAATAATTATTTCTATGCCTTATTTAAAGATTTTAAACTGTTACTTTTCATGCTGCCTTGGTTATTTTCCAAGCTTAATACACATTTTTTTAACTATGATCTGTGATTACCAGACTAAAGGCAGCCACTTGTTTGGACAAATAGAATGCAGTATTTTTTAAGTAGGTATCCATTATAAGGGATTTGTCTCTCCCAATTTTGTTATTCATAGGATATAAATGAGCATTACAGTTGCATTAAAGCAGAATTATTGTTATGTATGACACCCTCTAAATATTTTAAAACTTTATTTTTCATCAAAATTATTTAAAAATTTTAAAAAGTCTCTAAACCTTCATAGTCAGAGTTCAGGTGTTTATCCAAAAACCTTATCTGCAAGAAGCAGACATACATGGTGAAAATCAAGAAGAAGAAAGATTTTTTTTTTAATTTTAAAAAAATCTAATGTATGACACAATTAAAAAGAGAGATTAAAATTTACTAAATTTACCAAAGAAGGAAAAGCCAAATTTCTCTGGTTGAAAAACATTATTTTCTAAAGTAAAGGAAATGAAGTCTGAGCTCCCTGAATTAGTAATTTTTTTTTTTACCAGACTAAGCTCTATTGCAATGAAATTCTCAGATATGTAACTAAAAATTTAACCTGTGTATGTCCAACATCCAAGAAATGACAGAAAAGCTTGCAAAAGGAGCATGAGTCAAACTATGAAGCTCTGTGATGAGGAAATACTGACAGTTTCTATAATAGGAAAATGCATTTTGTTATGAAAAAAGCTCCATTTTTCCAGAAAGAAAATTTTCACCAAATATCATTTAAGAATTTTTTGACTGTGGGTAAATCTAGTTGATGGGCTGCTCTTAAAAAGTTATTTCTCTTACGTACTGCTGACCTCTATTGGCTTATTCCCACTATATGCTGATGTTTTCCTCCCCTGGGAGATAAGAACTTATGTTTGATTTAATAAAGGAAGTTTTGTAGGAGAATGGCAGAAATTTGGACATATATATACATATATATGTGTGTGTGTTTCTTGTCATGAACAAGTGCACCCATTAAGTTACTTTTCTGTCTCAGGTAAGTCATTGGAAAAGCCATTATCTTGAAATAGTGATTTTTTTAGGGGCTTCTTGTGTCCGTGAATTTACAAATATGCTTAAATGGTTTTATTGAGGTGCAGCCCTAGATATACTACACTATAAAAATGAAAATAAATGCCATAATTGCAGTTTTCTTTTGCCTCTGTTAGTCAAAAACTACTTTTGTTTTAGAAAGGATAATTTGCAAATCATCAGACTGTAGCATAGTGTAATTGGTTTTGAAGACACAACATAAAATTTAAATTGGGGAAGATATTTAACTGTGTCAAATATTCTGTTCATTCCCTCATAGAAGTCAATGCCATAATGTCATTTTCTTTGCATTTGCTCTTGTCATTTTTTACGTCTATTTCCAGTTGATGAGAAACTCAGTATGACCTGGCAGCCTGCACTGGCAGCCCAGAAAACCAAAGAGATCCTGGACTGCATCAAGTGTGGCCAGTATGTCAAGGCTTAGATTAAATAGTAGGAAGAAATTCTTTCCTGTGATGATGCCAAGACACTGGCACAGGTTGTCCAGAGAAGCTGCAGCTGCCCCATCCCTGGAAGCGTTCAAGGCCAGGCTGGGTGGGGCTTGAAGCAACTTGATCGTGTGGAACATGTCCTTGCCCATGGCAGGAGAGTGGAACAACATGATTTTTGAGATCCCTTCCAACTCAAACCATTCTACAGTTCTTGGATTCTCATACTTTACATCATCTTTCTGATATTTGTACACAGAGGCATAATTTTATTTGCTTATGTATACTTATGAGTAATGTCTTGCATCAATTCATAGCCTAAAGCCACCTGCACTGACAAATGCAAGTATTAAGATGCTCTAGCTCATACTGATCCTCCCTACCCCAGCCTCATCCCCAGGATAAGACTTTTATAAGGCCATTCTTTTGATCTTTGAGAAGTGCAGACGGGTAATGTAGTTTTAATTTCCAAGTTTGCTTTTATCAGGGAGAGGGCCTGTGGTTAGCTCTGTGACAAAGTACATAACCCTGTGGAGTGCAGGCAGTAGGTAAAGTGAAGCTCAGTGTGCGCTTTTCAGAGGAAACCTTGGTTTGGAATTATTTTTAAAAGGAATATTTGCTTTAAAAATTAATTGTAAAAATTAATTTTTAAGCACCTCTAGGATTTTGCTGCTTAGAGTGCTGTACTGGAATTTCAGATCTTAATGACTTCCCTGTGTGAAGAGGACAATGCAAGGAAATAAATGTCTAAGAAGTAGGTTATTACATCATGGCAGAGTGTGCATGGGTTATAAGTGTAGCCTGTAAGATCATGATGATTCTCCATGTAAATGTTCTGTAATCACTCAAACCAATGGGAGAAGATGTAAGAAACATGCTTCAATTGCTATATTAGGCTCAAAATTGCAGAGAATCAGTCCCAAAATAGTTTGGGATTTTCTTATTTAATTCTCTCCAGGGAAACAGGAAACAGCACTGAGAGGATGAATAATAAGGCTTAGGAAATGCTATATCCCTTTGGGTAAATTATATAACACATGCCCAAATAGGAGATTTTTTTTTCTTACTGTTTTAGAGTTACCAGAGAAAGACCAAGAGATTTCTAAACTCTTGGGATTCCTTCAGATCTAAAACTATGCCATTGTCATGTAGTCCTAAAACATGCAGGGCATTCTTTTTGAAAAGGAAACTGCTGCTCTCGCTGTTCCCTACTGAAATTTCTATTGGCAAGAGGCATTTCAAAGGTCAGTTGCACTTCCAGAGAAATGTTTCATATTTCTTGGCTTTCCTAGCAATCAAACCTTTGCCAGTGCCTACTAAGTCAAAAATATCCCATTTGTAGCAAGCTGAATTTAACTGTATCAAAAATCTTTATAGACCATGATTATTAGTGCTCTTGCTATATCCTGAAGATTTTTCCAGCCAAGTAGTCTAAGCGAGTGAAACTCTGATGATGGGGCTATTCATAGTGAAACCTTAGGTTTTAGGCTTTGGGCATGTAGCCAGTACAATGAATAGCAGAGATCAGAAAGATTTGCTGTGGATGAGGCAGGGCACAAGGTCTGCCACATAAACATGCATGCAGCAAGTGGAGTCAGACAGGAAGAGTAGGGACAGGTTTGAACGAGGCAGAGAACAATGCTGAAGGAGACCCCAGGGCTTAGATCCAGACTGATTTGAGGATCAGAAGCAAATGTTGTGCAGCCCTGATTCCATGCTGGGCTGGCTGCCTCTGCTTTGGAAAACCTATCTCCCAAAGAGGGGTGGTACCCACCTACCCATCTCCAGCAATTGCTGCAGGCACTGTGTAATGTCTGCCTTTCTGGAGCTTTCTGGAAATAGGTTTGGGATAAGAATGACCCAGAGCAGGGGAGATTGTAGTGCAAGAGCCTCTGGGAGCACAGCCCAGTGTGGCTGCGTTACAGTGAATGGAGAAGAGCCACCAAAGCAGGAAATCTGGCATTCTTTTTTGATGGGCTGCAGCCTTGAGTAAATGGTATCTGATAGCTGAAATATCCAGATATTTCAGGAGTTTTTAAATTTTACATTAAGAGCTAATTATCTCTATTCACTAGATCACTATTGGTGCAGCTAACCATATTTTATCATCATGATAAGGACTTTCAAAGGATCTTGTTTAATCTTGCCTCATGAGTTATTCCTTGACTCTGCTTGGCATATGCTAAATTCACTATTTACCCCTGAAAAAATTCTAAAATTAAAGTGAAAAAAAGTCCCTCTCCCATGAAAATCTGAAAGACTGCTTTTTCAACTTAGAATGGTTTATCTTATTCTCACAAGAATTTTACAAATTGGAATTCTCAAAGTCTTGATGTCTATGCAGTTTCATAATGATAAGTTCTCCTGCATTGGTTTCAGAATAAGATCAAACCCAGTACTGAAAAACATCTGATAGGCTGGTACAGTTCAGCTTGCAGCTGGGGAGAAATCTGTTTTAAGAGGCTCTACACATTTTTTTGTGTTTTCTTGTGGAAAGGTAATGAGGCATCATACAACACTATGGTGCTGTTGAGTTTTAGAAAGCTCTAACTGTAGTTGCCCTTCAAGCTTGCATTCTTGTTTAGTTGTATTCCAGAAGTTTAGAAAAACATTGTGCACTGAGTCTCTGTTAAGCCTTTGTCAGGAGTGTTTGCTATTTTAATCTTGCAGAGAGCAGTGAGTGAATTGTGTTAATTAGCAGTATGGTTCCCCTCTCTCTGTGGTAGCAAGAATGTTTCTTAAAAAAAAAAAAGTCTTTTATAAGGTATCTTTTGTACATCTAATGTGCAAATTTATCCTCTTAAAATATTTATAATAGAGGGATTGTGTACTTACTCTGAGGTAGGTTTGTAAAGAGGACAGAGCTGTGTGGAATGTGCAGTGGGTAATTGGCCACTGGTGAGAGGAGCAGAAAGCTCTTACAGTTTCCCTGTAGAACTGCCAGACCAGTGTAGTGCACAGCAAAGGCAGTCTGAGGAAAAGTCTTCTGCATTCTGTAGGATTCAGTCTTGTGTATAGGATTAAGCTTTTAAGAGTATGTATTATAGCAGTAGATTTGCATGAAGCTTGGACTTTAGAAATTCTGTCCCTCAGGCACCAAAGAAAAACCCAAGCATTAAATAATAAAAGTCATCCTTTCCAAAGATCACCCCCATCATTTGGGATAGCACTAAACAAGTCTTAACACCTGTGTGACAGGAGATGGGTAACTCTGTCTTCTTCAAACAGACTTTCACTCAAAGAAATTTCTGCCAGCATTTCCCTCACGCCAAGGGCACATGAGCCCTCTCAAGAGCTGCAGAGCTCCATGTGTTTGCTGCTCTTTGTGGCTATAGGGGCTGTTTACTTCTGGAAAAAGCCCTGTTCCAGAAATAGATTTAATGGCCATTTGTTTTCACACCTTCACAATGCACATTCTCTACATTTAGAATTCCTTCTTCTTTCTACTTCATCTGGCCATGGGTTATTAAGTGTTGATTGGACAACTGTGGGTGACACATCCAGAAAACAATTAATTGGCATTAAAAGTGCTGTTGTCAGAAGTACATCCATCTGACTGGGTAAGAACATGTTCAGACTCAGTTGGTTTTGCTTTTCAGTGCCATCAGTCTGATGGTTGTTTGCTCCCAGTTTGAGTTGTAGGAAAGTGGATATTTCCTTGGCAGTTTTCACAAAGAGGAGAACAGTTGCAATGAAAGGCTGGCTATAAAGTACTTATTCCTACAGATTTCAGTAGGAAATCTTTTGTCCTAAGTTTTAGGATAAGAAAAGTCTTGCATATTTGTTTTAACAGGTCTTTCATCTGTAATGATAATAACACTTTGCACTTTTCTGCTTCAAAACGCCTTACAAATGATAATTTCACAGCACCACAATGATACAGTATTTCATTTGCCCAAGGCAATAAAGGAAGTCACCACCAGCACTGGGATTAAAGTGAAAAGAAGAAGGATATGAGAGAAATACTTTTAGGAAAACTCTACAACAATGCTTTCTTTCCAATGGGTTCCTATTTTTTCTTCTCCTTTTCCAAAATACACATTTTAATGCTGAAGTCCTGAGAGCAGTAGAACAGAGTTAAGGGAGAAGATTTCAGGTTTGGATTTGTTCATGGACTTCTCACCTTCCACAGCTCATTGTACACAGAGACTTGACACTTTTCTGTATGATTTCAGTGTCACTCTTAAACAACCAGACCAAGGTAAATGTGTCTTTTGGGGAGGTGAGAGGGAAGTCCAGTGCTTGAGATTATTTAATGTACTGAAAACAATATAATAGTGCATGTCCTTTAGTGGATAACCCAGGGCGTAAAAGTTAGAAAGGAGTTGCAATTCCATTTTCATTGTCCCAAATTTCCAGTTTTTGCTTGTATCTAGAGAGGGCAGCAAAGAGCTACAGTTTGAAACTTCTGCAGCAGGTAACCTGCCTCTGCTTTTTCTTTGATTACAGCCTTAAAATAACTCACCATGAAGATATTCTCAAATTGTTTCTCTGTTTTCTGACTCCCAAGTTTTTTGGGGGTAGCTCTAAGTTACAAGACAGAATGGTCAGAATTAATAACTTAACCACAGGCAAAGGATGTTGGCAAATCAAGACAGTGTCTCGTAATCACAACCTAAACTCAGTTTATCAGGTGCCTCCAGGTAACTTAGGATATTAGAAGCAGAATTTTTATTAAACCTTCTGGAAACCTATCCAATGTCAAATTCATTGCCCTGAAAAAGCAGGCTGGATGTGTATCCCAGACAGATTTAGCAGACATTAAAGTGAAATTCACTGATTTCATTGCTCTTCAAAAGGAAATCCTGCTCCCTCATGCACAAACACTGCAGGAGCAGATGAATTGCTGGCAGACAGGGTGAGTCTTTAAAAGTGAAGGAAGGGAGGTGATCTATGAGAAATTTGAAGGGCAAATCCATGAACATCACATCATTAAAGAAAAAGGAGTGGATTTCAGTGGGTTCAACAGAGATGACTCCTTTGGAGCAGAGATGTAAGAACAGACATTACTCTGAAGTCCAGACACTTAAAACATCTGAACTTTCCCTCCACTGTTCATTATTCCCAGCTGCCTGGCTTAGGTACAAATTTTTGTCCTAAATGAGTTAGTGATAATTTTGCCAGTAATTTCAGGAAGACTGGCATCTGAGGTTAGCAGGAGTATCCTTTTTGAATGTCCTGTGTTCTCCTGTGCTCATCTACATCATGGTTGGAATATATCATGTTCACAGCTACCCCTGATCACCAGCTTGTACATTTTGTGGTGTGCAACTATGCCTGTCAGCCTGAACAAGCCATGGTTTTATACCAGTTGTATTTTCTCATGTTCTGAGACCTAAAAGGGCTCTATTTTTACTGGAGCATGCCACTTATGTACTTTGATTCTTTACACAGGCAAAATGCTGGCCCTGACCTCATGTGCTGATTAGAAATTATTTCCATAACATCCCTCTTGAAAGAAGAGATTGATATCATCTTTAAGTGGGAATTACCTGAAGAAGGGGGATCAGAGGGATGTTATTCATGTATATGAATATCAGATGGGTTGTACAGAAGGCGAAGTCAGACTGCTCAATAACAGGCACAAAAAAAAAAAAAAAGGAAAATCCATTCGTGCATAAAAAAATAATACTTTTTGTTGTTGTTTAAACTGTTGGGAGGATGGAAACTTGGCATGGATAGCTCAGAGATCTTGTGGAATTGCCTCTCTTGGAGATATCCAAGAGCTGTTCATGACCCAGAGCAAATGGCTTTGGTGACCTTGCTTAGAGCAGAGGGGTTGGATGGGAGGATATCTGGAGTTCTTTGCCTACCTCAACCATTCTGTGATTCCCTAAATAGATGTTCGTATCATAACCTGCTGGAATACAGTCAAAATACAGTTAAAGCTGCATGAAATGTTTATTTAAATATAAAAATTTTCACTCATTGTAAATTAGTTTGATTCTTTCCCCTAATAGTCTCAATAAATTAATGCATTCTTTTTAAAACAAGTAGTAAAGTATCTGTTTAAAAGATGATCTCCTTATCCTGCTGTCTGATTTCCAGAAGAGATTTTTTTCTAATGTCTGCAATGCTGTATAAATTTCCTTTAAATATTCCATTTGATATTCTTCCTTCCATTATAAAGTTTTTGAACTTAAAATGTGATTTGAAAGTCCTGAGCAGAAAAAAAAAATACAAATTATGACAGATATAAAGAAAATGGGCATGCTTTTCCTTATTCTGTTTGTTTTATAAATGTTGTGACATTTTGACTAAGAAATAAAATACGACTTTTACAGAACTGTGGGAAAATAATGACTGAATTTTTGGTAGTCTTAACTGGACGTTCCTGAAAGTCAGTGGCTGAATTTCTTACATCACTCTTACAGCCTCAGTGCTGTTAGAGTGAGAACTTTCCTAGTCATGGAACAGTACTAAAAATAATCATTATTTTAAAAAGTCCCACCCTAACAACTCCCCATGAAGCTGTGTGGTACATTCAAAGAGTACCTGGCAGAGAGAAATAAAACCAATTCAGAAACAGCCACAGCATGCTGCTTGGCATCAGAGGAACTTTTCAAGTGAGCTCTTCAGTAATCTCATCTCATATTAATCATTCTTAGACATTGGGTCTATTATTTGCTAATACTCTCTAACAAACATTACTTTCTTACTCTTGGCAGCAGCCTTTTGAGTAACTGAAGACTGTTTTCATGCTCTCTGTCTTCATTGGTCATCTTATTTTTAGACTAAGCTGTCATAGTTGTTTGTTGGTTTGGGAATCCCCCCATCCGTCTGTTTATCCTTATTGCTGCCATGTGGACTCTGTCCAGTGGTTAAATGTCTCTTGTGATGTGTGGACATGCACCAACCATCCTGCCTGCCAGCCAGCACAGACTGCTACAACAATTTACAGTTGCAGTTTTGAAGTATGTGCAATTTTTTTTTCAACAAAGGGCATTTCAAAGAGCTCTTTCCTATCTGACCCTTCTTAATTTGGATGCTTTTTAAGCCTTGAAGCTGGAAAGGAGATACTGGCCCTTGTGGTTCACGTGTTTATTTGTAGAGAGGAAAAGCTGCTCTTTTGTGTTCCTAATGAGTTAATGTACTGTTTTAGACTGATGAATGCTGATCACAGCTGTCCATTTGTGCCAATTTACCTGGGCTGAATGGATTAAAAGGAGATATGGCTGATTATGTCCTCCTGGTAAGATGTTTGCTTTCCCTCCAATAGCCTGAGACAGCTGACATATTGACAAGTAGATAGTGGAACCATGGAAATACCTGTGCCCTTTCCTACTATCAATTCAATTATTTATTTTCCTTAAGAAAGTGTGTAAGGAACTCCATTCTTCATTACATTTTCTGGCTTCCAATTCCCTATTGAGTTAAAAGCATTTTTTTTTAAGTGTACTTCCAGTTTGTTAAGATTTAATGATGCTCTTCAGGGTACTGGCAGTTCCTCCCAGCTTTCCTGAAAATTTACTTTCTGGTCTATTACCAAGGTCCTTGCTGTTACTTTTAGGAAAGGGAAAGGAGTAATGTTGACCAGACAATATACACTCATCCATAAATTTCTGTGTATGGAGAAAATATATAGATCATCTGCCATCTGTGTAGCTGTCCTTTCTTCATCATCCATATTTCTGTCCCAAATACCCAAACAGTATGATCAAGAGCATCCTATTTACATTAAAATCTATTACTGGATGTGGAAATTTCTATTTTGAAAGGTGGTGGGTAAATCCACCATTATGTGCTATGAAACTTTTTCCATGTGTCTGCTTGATCAGTTTAGCCACAAAAGTGCCTGTATTGTTGTAGCTTGGAGAAGATGAATAGGGAGAGAGTTGCAGGTCACTGACCCTTGAGGTGCCTGAAATGGTGTGACATGTTTCTGCAGGTCAAAGGTGTAAGAGAAGGGACAAACCTCCTGCCTCCCTGGGTAGCCAGGTCAGCCTGATCTCATTAGCTCCATTCCTGAGATAGAAGAGCAAAAAAATTGGGTAGTAGTGAGAGAGAAGTACGTGAACCTTAAATGTAAACCTTATTTAAAGTCCAGCCCTGGGAGCAAAATTCAAGCTCTGTATTGTTAGTTCTTAATCAGCAAACAGAAGACAAGTCAAGAAATGAGTGGGTGAGGCTTGTTAATATCAGTGGGCTTGTTTGTGTTGAAAGTGATTGTTAAATTTTAGCTATTCACAGTTCTCTGTTTTAGTTTGTTTGAAAATAGCTCAATTTTAATGAATTAGAACACCTATGCCTAAAGGAAATCATAACAGAATGAAACACTGTATTAAGAAAACCAACTCAAACCTTCCTGAGTACTTACTCTTGGCATGCAGAATAAAAATTAATTGAACATAAAGGATCCCAGAAGAAACTCAGAGACCTTAGAGAAAGATAACTTTTTGTTTTGAATGAGTGCTATTTTTCATCTAAAAACTGACATCTAAACTCAAAAAAATTGTTTTGACCCTTGTTGTGACGAAGAAACAGCTAAGGAACCAGAGGGGAACAGACATTATGAAATAAAGAATGCTTCAGTCTCAGATAATTTTTTTAACTTCCTTGTTTAATGCTGCATAAAATACCAATAAATCTCCCTCTAGGCTTTATGAGTCCTGCTTTGTTGGTGACAGATCTCAGGCATTGATAGGTAGTCAAGGATTGGGGAAAATGAATGTCATAGAAAAGTTTGGAGGAGAGAATATGCCCTGATGACACAACAACAACAACAAAGCATTTGTCACTGTTCAAGTTTAATACCTGCAGATTTGGAGCCAGCTATGTTTTTCTGGCTTTCAAATACATCTCTAGTACCACTGAGTTGCCAGAAATGTATTCTGGATGATTCTGCAAGTAAGTGTTTCCCACAATGTCTTAATTATATTTTTTTTTCCTTCTTGATGGAATTCCACAAAGCCACAAGCATGCATTTTAAGATAAACTATTAAAAGGGAAGAAAACAGTCACCAAAGCTTCCCCAGTGACTAATGTTGTGTAAATACTGTCATGGTACAGTTGGATTTATTTTTAATTATTAGGCCAGCCTGGGGAAGTGCTGTCAGAGAGCAGTGATAGCCTGTCCATTGCTCGTTTGAGCAGAACAAAGGGCTTGACTTGGAGCAAGTTGCAATGCAGATAGTGTTGTCTGAGTTTATTCTGCCTTTCTTGTTCTCAAGCAGCAGAAATGTAATCTAGAGCTGCAATGGAATTTAATGCTAGGGTAGATCTTGTGGAGTTGTAACTCAGCTGTATATTTTTTTAAATAACCGTAGTTTCCCATTTTATTTTTTAAATATGATTTTGACCATAGTTAGGAAATCATAATTCTGGTCTTTTAGAGGTGTTAGTTCCATTGATCTCTCCTTTTCTTTTTTTTTAAACTTTGACTTCTTTTTCTTCTGAGAAGTGTCTCGTTTTATTCAAATTGGCATCAGACCCAATTAAATCTTGGGACATTTTCCTGCACAGATTTCTTCACATTTTTTGCTTAGGTTTTCAGGGGGGCTACACTTATGGAAATACTGTTAAAACACAGTTGGAATGACCTGAGCTGGAATAAATAACTTACACAATGTTTATCTTAATGTATTGTTCTGCACACAGTGTGTTGTCTTTTCTTACCCTTCACTACAGATGTTCTGTTTTGTAAACCCACTATTCAGTGTGCTGCTGTTTTACAGAAGTAGATGTGCACTAAAGATGATGGTTATTTTTTCTGTTACAGAGTTGAGACACCTGCAATTTTAGGAGTTTATTCTATTTGTTTGAAGGAAAAAAAAATGACACACAGAAGTAGCTTATGTTGGGACAGATTGATATTTGGGGGGAGTAGTGGAAACAACCTGACTAATCCCACAAACTCAGAGACAAATAAGTAGCCAGGGTGTTACATCCATTGCTTGCCTATGGACACCTAATGCAATTTCAGATGTCCTGCAATATCTCAGGTATTTGCAGAGCATAAATTGACATGGCACAGGAGCTAATGAAGACCTGTGCTGCTCTGGATGTGCAGCTTGGTGGCCAAGTGTCCAAGAACCACATAAAGCAGCTCCAGATGTCTTCTTTATTTTGGTGGGCAATAAAAAACGCCCTGCACTCTAAGACAGCACAACAGTCTTGCAGTGAGAGGTGTATCCCAGATGTTTTGGTGTATTTATTTCATCTCTTTTTCCCTGCATATCCCTGCCCCTTTACAGGTGGGTTTTGTTTGGTTGGTTGGTGTTTTGTTTCGTTTTGTTTTTGTGTTTTGTTTTTTTGTTTTTTTGGGTTTTTTTCCCTCACATAGAAGTACTGACAGTCTGGAAGCCAGCTGTAAGGGATATTTTAGACTTAAGCTAGTTTTATGGATGGATGGATGGATGGATGGATGGATGGATAGATAGATAGATAGATAGATAGATAGATAGATACATAGATAGATTACATGAAGTTTTAGGAGCCTAGATATGGGCTCCTTAGCCTACATGTTGGATCTCATGCCCACACCCTTCCTGCAGGGTGATGTATGGCTTTACTCAGGGAAGTTCAGCACATTGCCTGTAGCAGTGCACTTGCAGCATTTGTGGGTGCTGAGTTATTGGGACAGCCAAACTCATCTCGAGNCAGACTTAAGCTAGTTTTATGTATGCATAGATAGATGGATAGATAGATAGATAGATAGATAGATAGATAGATAGATAGATAGATAGATAGATAGATTATATGAAGTTTTAGGAGCCTAGATATGGGCTCCTTAGCCTACATGTTGGATCTCATGCCCACACCCTTCCTGCAGGGTGATGTATGGCTTTACTCAGGGAAGTTCAGCACATTGCCTGTAGCAGTGCACTTGCAGCATTTGTGGGTGCTGAGTTATTGGGACAGCCAAACTCATCTCGAGCTCATTGAATTCAGAGGATTAACTGTGTCATAAGCTGTATTTAGTGTCTAAAGGAGCTGTGCCGTATTGAAATCTCTGTCAGATGAAATCTTCTCCTCCAGCAGGCTTAAGTACATGCATTTGAAATGTTTAGGATCAACAGCAAACAAAAGGTTATTCAGAACTTAATTCTTAGGGTCTTGATGAGGAATGAAGTCATGTAACCACACTGCGTGATTTTTGGCCTTTTGTACTAGAAAGGAGGCATGGAAATACTTGTGACCAGTCTGGTGCCCACAAATAGTGCCTAACATCTGGATAGCAGAGCAGTTTTGAGTGGATGGGGAAAGACTGTAAGCCCAGCAAAGACAGATAAGCAGAATTATTTGAACTGTACCTTTGGAAGATCCTGGGGATTCAGGATGGGAACCCTGCAAATATTGGCACTCACTCCTTGCAGAGCATCAGGGTATTCTCACAGTGTAAAGAAATTCTCTAAGCAGCTGTAAAAATATTAGAACATAAAACATGTTAATGTGTTTAATTGCAGGAAGTTCAAGGAAGGGTGAAAATGTCATGTACAGTTCACATTTCATTCTTCCTAAGCAGAATTATCCAACTCATCACTGCAGCCATTTTAGTGAGTGTCAGCTCAATCCCCTTAGAGAAGTCAGTTCTCATTTTATAAAGGAACAGAGTGACAGAAAGGCTAAAATATTATTGTTCAGAGAAATGGGTGAGAAGAATCTGTTTTCTGAGGCTCTGTATACATATAATAAAGGTATGTTCACAAAAGGACAAATGATCATGGCAGCTTCTCCCTCATCTGAGAACGCCTTATCTGAGAAATGATTACTGCATGTACTCTCCTTGTCACTTGGGGAAAAAAAAGCACATGAGCTGATCTGCTGTCGTGGGTAAAGGAAGATAGAGGGTGTTGGTTTAAACTTGAGTGAAATCTCCTGTTGATGTTTGGCTATAAACACACATGTGATGAGTCGAGCTGACAGACAGTATCTTGGTTAATCTCAGTAACTGGATGGTGGGCTTGCAGCCCAGAGAGATAAATAGAGCTGCCATCCCCTCGTCTGTCTGGGGAGCTGAGGAAGCCTGTGAGAGCCTGGAGTGCAACCCCTGGTTCCCAGCCAAAGTCTCTATCCACCAAAGACCTTCTCTATTCTTCACAACCTGAAAAATCCTCAAAAGTTTTAATAAACTTTCACTTTTCAGCATCTGAGATGGAAATGCCAGGGTGTATTGTCGATGAAGTCTTGAAAGCAAAAGTCTTGCAGTTATCTCAGAGAAATGTAATGGAAATCAAAATGCAGTCTCTAAAAAACTGATAATGCTTTCCTAGAGTCTGTTTTTATTATCCCTGAAATTTCCTGCACTTTTAGTCGTGCATACAAGATGAATAAATCTATTTGCATTAACTACTTGGTGCTGCCCAAGTACTGAGAACTGGAAATTATATGAGAAAATATTTTCTTATCTATGAGTTAGATTAAATTAGGCCAAATTAGGCCATCTGGAGTTTGTTCCTGTGATGCAATTGTATTTTCTGTGAAGAGATTGTCACAGTCTTTCTTCCCAGAAGCATAACTGTTGAAAACCCTTATTTTGTATGAGACTTTTTTTGTGTGACAGGTTAGTACTGTCAGCACTTTGTCATGTGAAAAGCATGTGTGCATTCATACTGACAGCTTTATCCTTTCTATTCCCATTTACACTTCATTCACTGCTTTAGTCAAGCACTTTTTTGAGAGTCTACTGTTTCATGATTTCTATTTGGATGAGAAAGTAGTATTAAGCATTTACAGCAGGTGGGGGAGGTTGTTTGTTTTTTGTTTTGTTTTGATTTTTTGGTTGTTGGTTTTTTGTTTTGTTTTGGTTTGGGTTTTTTTTGTTTTTTGGTTTTTTTTAAATTCCTTGCTGACATTGTAATGATTGAAAATTGGCAGCTATCCACAGGTTTCTATCAACAGCCATCTACAAGTTTCCTTCTATTCAGAAAAGTTCTGAGAAAAAATGTAAAGCAAATATTCACAGAAATTTGTTCAAATGAAAGTAAAACATAATAATTTGAGCTCAGTCTTTCCTCTATTATGATAATATTATATAAATGTTCTAGTGCAAAAGTTAAACATAGAGATCTGCTCTTAAAATTATTAATACTCATTGAAAATCGCCTAGCCTGGACTTCCATTACTCATCCTCTTTTCTAACCCAATGCAGAAGGTGGGGACCTCCCTAATTAACCTATGCTGAATTACATGTCAGAAGCAGCCCATGATTCCTCAAACTAGAACTGTTCCCAACATGTGTTCTAAACAGGGACCTCTACACTTACTCTTGTTTGCATTTAAATTTTAAGGGAAATGGAGATCGTAGACAAAATCAATATTTGGTGTAGTTTGTTCAGATGCAACTAGATGGGTAATATGCATATAAACAGGAATATCTTCTCTGGCTCTTATGGAAAGATTTGTATTTATTCCTTAGGAGATTGGAAACATGTTAAGTGTGGCTGATTTGTTGTTGACATGATTAATCTGGTATTTCCTTAAATGCCAAATAATTCAGCTGATATATTTTGTAAATTTAAAACAAACCTTTGCTATTTCATAAAATATTAAAAAAAAAAAAGTGGTAAAAATGAATGGCATCTAAATATAATAAAAATAGTCATAATCACAAAAAAAAACCAGCCCCACACAACTATACCTAAAATTCTCAGATATCAGTTCTCCTGGCTGTAGACAAGGATTGAAGAAAATAGCAAAATTCTTGTTTGCTTACCCTGAAATTCCATTTTCATTACATGCAGAAAGTAAATGCCCAAAGTCTTGGTTTCTCACTTCCTTTCTCTTTCCTGTCATCATTTTTATGCTTATATTGCACCTCCCTTGGCTTTGTACTTCCCTGAAACATTTCACAGTCCTGATTTTCCCATTTTTTCCTGTGCCCACTCAGCTTTGTGTCCTTCATAATCTTTCCTGCTTTCATGCACATGTGTTTATCTTTCTGCATCCCCTTATCTACCCGCTCTCAAATCTCCTTATCCTAGATTCAGAACATACCCTAACCTTGCTCATGCTGCAATCTCCCCCTTGCTTAGATGATGCATATGGCTTTCAGCTGCCTGGCTCTATGTACTTGTCAGATTGCTTTTCCTCTGCTGCAACTCTTTCTGCCCCACTTGGGTGTAGTGTGAGCAGGGAAGCTCGAATGACTATCAATGAGTATCAAGGCAGAAATCCCTTTTTTGCCACTTCCTACCTGGTGACAAAACTAATATGCTGTGAATCATTGCAGGAAGCTGAAGAAAGATAATTTTTTTGCTGCGAGAAAGGCTTGTCACCCCTCTTTCAATCCGTGGTAAAACCTTTGAAAAAAAATCCCATTATTTTTATAATGTGAGTGTTGTTAATTCATTAACTAGCTGTAGATTGTGGAAGTTCATAAGGACACTGAAAGAGCATAGATCTTCTGGGTTTAATCAATGAAGTAGCCTGAAAAATCTTACTGTCAGCACTTAGGAGTAACACTATTGTCTCGTACAACAGCTGCAGTTACAGGTTTACCTGGAGTGGCCTCAGCAAGAGCTCCAACCAAGGATCTCCTAAACATCATCCACTGCTTGGAAATGTGTCTTTACCAGATACTGAGGTGATTGTTGCCTCTTACACTCCCATTAGTTAACAGATATAAGTGACTTTGGTAACACAATAATATGTCTGGGGCTTCTTGCTGATTTCTTGATTAATTATGATAAGCCTAAAGAGTCTATTCTCCAGTTTTGAAGTAGAGTGATTTGGGGGAGAACATGCTAAAACTGTGTAAGTTTATGTGAAAGAAAGCTGGTGCTGAACTGAGTTGATCAGTTGGTAGAGAGATCTGCCATCAGTCAGAGAGAGTATGATGCATTTATCCAATTTCAGTTTATTCTGAAATTAACATAGGAAAGCCACTGAGCTTTCAGGTGGGACTGGATTCGGTCCTATGTCCTGGCAGTCAGGAGCAGATAAAAAGAGAGCTGAAATGTTCCTTTCTTTCCTGCTTTATTCTTCCCCTCTTAGCCTCCTCCAGAGAGAATTGACACCAACTGGGTGATACAGCAACAAGGAAGGGGAATTTGATTTCTTCTGATGCTTGTGAAAATGCTGCTGCTTCTTTCTTAATAGGAATCTCTGTTCTCTTAGAGATGAACAATTTAATACACATGGGCACACTTTGCACTGATGGTTTATATAATGTAGTTCAGATGCTGAGTATCATTTCCATTGAATTCAGAGATTCAGAGGCTCTGCTGATGTAGATGTACAAATATCCTGTGTCCTGGGATGCCTTTGTAAATGACTTTTTCTTCCTTTTTTTTTTT
>VWYO01006056.1:40821-51973 GCA_013400275.1 Rhadina sibilatrix
AAAAAAAAAAAAAGGCACTGAGATAGAAGACCAGTGAGTTTTCAGCAAGAGTAGTTTTGCACCATTTTCCTAAATCAATACAAGTACCAAATTATCCTGGTATTAGAAGCTACCCTGTTAATTTTTCTTTATAATCTCTGGCCTCCTAAGGCATGTACCTGTCTGTTATTATTACAGAAGGTTTGAAAAGGAAGCAACTTTGGAAAGGACAGGAGTAAGTTCTTTCTGACTCTGTCTCTAGTTAAGTAGAGAAAAGTCCTGCAGCAGCTGTTCCTGGTTCAAACCCACAGCAGAAGTGAGGTTGCAGCTCCTTTTCTCAAGGCATGGGTGCCAAACTTGATCAGGCCAGAACTGAAGTAAACAGAAGCTTCTTGGGGTGCTGTAAGTAGGACCCTGGTCATCAAGTGGTCATTCAGGAAAAAATCTTGATAGATTTTGCCAAAAGTTTAATATCACTAAGCAATTGTGCTTTACCCTAAGTATCTGACCTGATTAAATTTTCTTGCCTTCTCTGACCTAGTGAAAGATATAAAAATAGCTATATGATAAAAATCAATCCATGATTGTGGTGAAAATTATCAAAAATATGAAATAAATCTTCCCCAGTATTTACCTGAAAATCATATCTTCACTTTTGAACCAGCTTTTCAGGATTGAGGAAGCAAATATATCAGCACATGAACTGAGTGCTAGCGCATTCTCTGTCCCAGTCCATTGGAGTCCTTGTCATTATTTTATCCAGAAAAGCAACTGAGTTTACGCTGCAGTACTCAGAGTTTAAAACTGTAGCCATTGACTGCTGGCACCTGGAGGAGTGATTTTATGTTACATTTAGACAACTATGTTGTGAGCTCAGACTTTGTAACCAGAGTCAAACCTCCAGCAACTATGGCCTGGTGAATGTTTTCCTGGACTTAAGACCTAAATATGAGTCAACAAATCAATAATGGGCTGAGCAGAATTGCTTCTTCATGTCATCTGCATTGCCTGAGATGCTTGATGCTCTCCAGGACAACAGCTCTGGAGTCTTCCATTTTAGATTAAGAGACGTGTCTCCTTTCCACATATTTTAAGATTCATGAAAAATGATTCAGTAATGAGGGCCCAATCTGTTCCCCATAAAGTCAATGAAACTTTTGTCAGTGACTTACATGGAAGCAGACCTGAGTCCAATACAAAAGCATCCTTTCACTAGAAAAACAAACTGAAAAACTCAATTTAACCAGGCATACTTTGGGTATTGTATTGTTTAGATCAGGTTGTCTGCAAACACATGTTCCTAGTCTGAGTTTTAGCTTTAACTGAGCTTGAAATATATTTATTATAAATAATGTTGGAAAGCAGTTATTCTCACTAGATCTTGTATTTAGATCTCAAATGCATTATATGACAATTCCTGGCAGCTGTCTTTCTATAATGTGATCCTGTTGAACAAAATCTCCCAGGGACTGAATGCCAACCTTTATGAATTACAGTTGATGCATGTCTCTTTTTTCAGCCATTTATCTAAATCTTTGCCTTGTTTCTTTAAGGAATTTTTAAAGCCTTGGGAAGAAAGAAGTCTTTATATCACATTACTCTTTTTATATAGAAACTAATGTATCTTTTATCTTCTTTTGCCTTTGCTAAAGGCATGAGAGAAAAGCCATACCTGCACTTTCCTTATGTAAGTGTATTCTTCTAGCCAGCCCTTGAACAGATTGCAGTTCTTAGCTGAAAACTGTATCTTCAGCAGGTAATTATAGCAGCATATATTCACCCAGGTGGGAAAGGTCTCAAGGGTCTATGTGCTCAAAGCAGAAGCAACACTGAATTCAGAGCAGGTTGCTCAAGGCTTTGTCCAGTCGGTCTTGGAAAGTCCAAGAATGGGAACCTGCAGCCTCTGGGAATTCTGTTCCAGTGCTTAATTATTCTCATAGTGATTTTATTTTTTTCTTATACCCAGTAGGACCCCTCATCAAGTCATGCCCATCACCTCTCTTCTACACTTCAGTAGAGAGGTCTCTTCTTGATCACGCTTTTGATATTTATTGGCAGGTTGAGGTAGCTGTCCCTGGAGCCTTCTCCTGACTTTAAAAGATCCTGATCCCTTAAACCATGCTTGTGGAATTATACATGTTCTGTTATACCTACAGTGTCTTTAGCTGCAAAGCACATAATTAATTGCATATTCTGCTGTGTTTTTCCTGAGGTCACATAATTCCTAGCATTATTTGTTACAAATTTGAATGTCTTTTCAAAGCGATAACTAAGCAAATGGCTTATAGCTATTAAAGATTTGCCATAGACAGTGTGTCTGTCTGAAATTAATTGAACCCATAATTGCATTTTCAGTCAATAGAGTCCATTACGATTGTGTGTTTATGTCAAAAAATTGAGATGCATACCTTTATGCTTTGTGTGTTTTAATCCTTAAAACATCAACTGTATAAGGATGTGTCAAGTTCCTTCAGCCTGCTTTCAAACGGACATTTTAGTGTAGGATGCATACAAACACATCCTTTTTGGAGCAGGACAAGAACTGAACATCTACCTGCTGACACACACACCAGGGATCTTTTTTTGTGCGAGTCCTGTGGTCATCTTCAGAGGCAGCAGATCCACTGATTATAGGTAAAGGTAGCCCACACAAGCCTTGCCTTCATGCTTTTATTACTTCATAATTACTGGCTCTACCCAAACGAGGCACAGAAGTTCTCTTTCATTATTAAACTAATAACAGAAATCTCAAGTGAAAGCCATGAAAATTTTGGTGTACAAATTAACTGAGTGTGTATCATGTCAGTGCTTCAACATGACAGCTCAGAGATTTCTCTGCAAGCCTTGTTCCTGTAGCATCTCTGAGCTGTCGGGAGCTGTTGAAACAGTCAGGTTCACACTGTGGGACCCATGTTTGAGACTAAATTATGTCCCTTTTTTCTCAGTTGCAAATATGTGGATGGACACTCATAGCTGGTGTATGACTTTGGTAGCTATCCACGAGATTTTCACGTTCAGTTAAAGGGAGTGTAAACACAGCTGCGTACTTGTTTCCTACTTTTGCAACTGTAATTGAAGCAATGCAATGTTTTTCACTTTTCAGAAAGTGACATGGGCATCCATTCCTGACATTTCAGCTAATGACATGAAATGCTCCTATTCTAACCTATGTTCCACTACAGTTGTTACGGTCTGTGGAATTTAAAAAACACAAAATTACAGTTTGTACTTTTTTTTTTTTTTTCTACCCAAAAGCTCAGTTTAAAATAAAAATGGACACCCTCCCCCCCCAAACAAATCTAATGTTCATGCTTATTTTTCACAAAGACTGACGTCTGACTCCTAGCAAAACAGGACTTCATATTTTGTCTCACCCATGGAAGCAACTGTTAGGTGAGGCTGCTGTTGATGAAAGTGAAGGTCTGTAGGGTAAATGGGATTTCATAAACCAATGCATTTGAAGGCAGAGGACTATTTGGGTTCCTTATTCATGGGAACTGTAGAGAATCAACAGGCATATGAACAAGTTTTTCCTAGTTGCATGAAATATTTACAGACAGCCTACTATATCAGGACTATTTAAATGATTTAAATGGTACAGACCCTGTACAGTTCTAACATGAAGGTTATATGCTTCTGGTAAAATATATAATTTACATTTCTTCAGGGAATTGTGAAGTGTAGATTTATACACTTCATGACCTTTGGCAACACAGTATATATACAACGAATAATTCTCTGACTTGGGGCATGCATGAATCTTTTTTCTCCATTATTTAACCTATTGTTACACAGTAGGTCATTCTGTCTTAGATGGTGTATTTCTGTCTGGTAAATAGAATGTGTCTACTAATGTTTAGTAGAGACATTACTGACTGTGAGAAATAAGAAGTATTTCACCTGCTCTGGTTATTATTATTATTAATTATTTTTACTTCCCACAAAAGTATGCTAAGCACTTGAAAGAACCATTTAATCAATTTTATGCATTTTATAGTGGTCCAACAACCAGAAATTTTTTTACACGTGTTTCTCCTTGTGTAGATAATTTCACAAGATGTGCTGCAAGCAATCACCCACCTTGTGTCACCATCATGCATGATGTGATGTGATTTTATCCTTCTGTCTTACTCTTTCCATTTCACAAGGGACACTGGGATTCTGGCTTATATTGTCACTGTGCTTTATATCTTAGTGTGATAGTTGATTTGCATTAATTACAACATAAATTTGCATTCTACCCATCATTAGTCATTCCTGTATGTGTTAAACCTGTGGATGTACCCAGAGAGAGAAGCTGTGGCCAACAAGTGTTCTTACGAGCCCACACTTGCTGGAGTTGTACCCTGAGGGAGAGTTTGTTTCAAAGGAGAATGAAAGTGCCTGGTTCTTTTTGCTCAGAGTTAGCTCTGGTTTTCTTACAGGTGGTGAGGGTATGTAAGAGAAACAGCCTTGCAGGCACTCAGGTGAGTGCAGAAGGAGGGGCAGGAGGTGCTCCAGGTGCCAGACGAGAGTCCCCTGCAGCCCCTGGGGCAAAACTTGGTGAGGCAGCTGTGCCCCTGCAGCCCAGGGAGGTCCATGGGGGAGCAGAGATCCACCTGCAACCCCTGGAGGACTCCACCCTGGAGCAGGTGGATGTCCAAGGGAGGCTGTGACCCGGTGGAAAGCTTTGCTGGAGCAGGCTCCTGGCAGGACCTGTGGTGCCATGGAGTGAAGGGCCCATGCTGGGGCAGCTCTTCTGGCAGGATTTATGATCCCTGGATCCCATGGAAGGGACCCACACTGGAGTACTTCATGAGTGACAGCCTGTGGGAAGAACTACCCTGGGAGAAGTTGATGGAGAATTTTTTCCTGTGGGAGGGACCCCACACTGTAGCAAGGGAAGAGTAGGAGGAATCCTCCCCATGTGAAGGGAACAGTGGCAGAGAACAATGCAGAATGAACTGACCACATGCCCATTCCCCATCCCCTTTGCTGCTGAGGAGAGGAGGCAGAGAATTCAGAGTGAGGTTCAGCCCAGGAAGAATGGAAGAGTGGAGGGAAAGCATTTTAAAGACTGATTTTTATTTCTCATTACCCTATTCAGATTTGATTGGTAATAAATTTAAACTCATTTCCCCAGGTCAGATTTGTTTTGCCGAGGATGGTAACTGGTGACTGATCTCCCTCTGACCATATCTCAGCCCTTGAGGCTCTCATTATATTTTCTCTCTGTCCAGCTGAGGAGAAGAGGGATAGAACAGCTTTAGTGGGCACCTGCTATCCAGGCAGGATAAACCACCACATCTTTGTACAATTTTATGTTTGGACCAATCTCATTAACATTTTTTCTACATAATTTGTGACAAGGGTTCATCATTATGTTGTTAAACCAAATGAGGATGCTTTTACATGTGATATCAAATCTTGCATGTTTAAGCAACCATCCAGAATGTAAAAACCAGATGGACTGTCACCATCTCTTGTCATTCCTAAGCAAACCTACATCACATCTTCTTAATTAAAATGTAATTTTTTCTTTCATTTGCATTCACTTGGAATGAACTGTAATAAAGAGCAAATGCTGCTAGGTTTAATATCAGTGAAACTTATATTGGGCATCCAAGTGGAGTGTTGGAAGCAGACCTTGTTAATCAGATTGGGAGCATTTTTTTGACATTGTAAATGGGTGCAGTAGCAAAAGACCATTAGATGCTATTTTGAATAGAAGTGTGCCATTTCTATTTGTATATGAGTTTTTGGAACTGCATATATACTAGGTCCAAACAAATTTAAACTGCAGTGAATATGCTTCTGTATTTAAGAGGCAGTCAAAATTCATAAGATATGGAAACCAACCTATTAATCGGAGACAGTTCCACTAAGTAAAGAAAAAAAAGAGGGAGAAAAAAAGGAGCTCAGTGAAGCAAAACTGATTCCATTTATGTGCTGAAATAAAATCATGATGATAAAGATTTGTTAAAACAGCAGCTCAGGGCAGATTGGAAGTTGTTTTTTAGAAACGTGTGTTTTTAGTGCAGGTTTTTAATGGTAGAGCTGCTGTATTAATATTTTTCTTTTCAATTAGAGAAAGACAGTGTGTGTTTATGAGTGCATGCATCCTCTTGGCATTTAACATCATTTCCCTGGAGGGGGGATTACAGCAGTTTATTTAAAAGATCTAGAATTCAGAGACAATATTTTGTGGATATCCAGAGAGTAGAGTTTGAGTGTATTTTTATAATAATAGAGATAACTTATAGTACTCTTCATCATAACACTTCCCAGAGAGCTCTGCAAGGTTGTGAAACACAAATCTACCTACCTGGAGATATTTATTGCAGCCCTTTGCCAGCCTGCAGGTGAAATAGCAGAAGCTTATTAGTGCTTTGCAGCAGCACATGCCTGCATCAGAGAAGGACAGGGAAACATCTTTTAAGATTATCTGTCTAAGATATGCTTTATTGTTATTTTAACACCAAAGTTGTCCTCGAGTCTATCCAGCTTGTGTAAAAATGTTAGGGGGTTGTCTTGATACCTGCGTGTTCCACATGGTGTTACTTACTCTTCCATCCTCCTGCTTATGGGTGGTTGTCTTTGGGCCACCTGCACACACATGCAAGTGCTTTCAGAGCCCTCAGTGTGCAGGCTCCTTCTTTTGAGCTCGGTTCAAAAGTGTTTGGAAAATTAGAGCAAATCAGGCATGACTGAATTATTGTAGTAAATTCAAAAACCTCTTCTGGCAAAAGTTAATTAATTGATTTGTCCATAAGAGTTCTTGCTGTGGAAATGGGGTGAGCTTTGACCCAGTGTAAGGGAGCTGTGTAAAAGTGACAAATGCCTACAGGCTGTTATCTCTGGTGCTATGGTGATCCAAATCAGTGCTGAGCCACAGCCCCATGCCAGTGGCACAAGCATCACCACTGCCTTCATAGCTGGGCAGGGTAGTGTTTCCTGGAATTATTAATGGCTGCAGGAATGTTCTTCTGCCTTCGGAGGCCAAAGACCTTTCTGTAATAAAGCATTATTAACTATCAAATGCCCTTTTATTTTTTTCTCTGTTTTGCTTCTGTCAGAAATAGACAAAAACCCCTGCTGAAATCCATTAAATTAAAGCCTTGTATTTAGAAGGTCTTGAGATTAATTTCATTACTGAAGCTTACAGAATATCATTATTCAGCATTTTTATGCCCTATTCAAATTGCTGGGGCTTAGGAATTGTTTGAACTTTCAAGTGTAAAAATTGCTTGGAGGGATTTGACTCTTCAGAAATAAATTGCTCCATATTTATTGCTATAAAGATGATCTTCCAAACATCAATTGATGCCATTCTGACTTCCTAGGAATTTAGCACTTCTACTGTTGAAAAGCTTCCCAATCAACAAAAGAGGGAAGCTGCTGATTACTTTGATAAGATTTGCTACCTGAAAGCCTGAAGGACAGAGATGGTGTGATGTGACCATAAGTACTTAAACATTCGTGGAGAGTTTAAAAAACACATGCATAGTTGGTGGCTAGGAAATGCTTCTGAGCATTTAGCAAAATAGGTTTTTTTTAATTGTAAAACTATGCCAGACATCTTTTTCACTAAACCATTTTCTGTATACCTTTAGTAGGTCTAATGGTTGTAATTCCTTAACTGAGATTTAAGCTGCACTCTTATATTTTGGTCAAGTTGGCTTCATGAAATTAAAAAAAAAAATCTGCTTAATGGAGAAAAAAAATGCTGTGAATCTACCACTTCACTTTCTTGAAATTTTCTTTTGTCCCTGTTGTCTTGGAGATTCTTTGCACATAGGGATGAAACAAATGGTGGAAAATAAGATAATCTCATAAAAATAGTTCCTGCTTTCCTGTTGTTCCAGTCTCCAGGAGAGCAGATTGGTTTGGGCACCTGTTATATGTAATGTATGTCTTATATTTTTCTTTAAACAACTACGTTGATAGAGTTAAGAAATTATGAATTTTAGACACTGTAGGTGCTGAACAAAGAAATTCAGAGATTGAATATATATCAAAAATGTCTGCAAAATGAATTGCTTATGGAACAGGATCAGGATGCCTGGGTCAAGATTGATAGTTTGTTTTATCTTAACTTCTAGACCTGCAACATGGGGCTTGTGAAGGAAGAGGTAGATAAAAAGGGTATGTTTGGACAAAAATTTGGGGAAAATGGATCAAACCATTAAGGAGCAAATATATTTAAAAAAAAAAAAGGCACCACCAAAAAACAAACAGATTTGTTTTACAAACTTATTTTCAGTTTAAGTGGAAAAATTTAGCAGCCTTAGACTTGACAAAAGCCCCTTAATGTTTTTTATTGGATGAATACATTATCTTTGAATGAGAAAATCGATGCATTGTGGATGTGCTTGGCAAAGATTTGTGCTCCTCAAGATTTCTCCTGATGGATTAATTTTCAGGATTGAGGTGCCATTGTTTGGAGTAGTATGTGACATATTTTTGTAGAGCTTTCAAATTACTGATATCATTGCCTTAGGAAACAGAAGAAAACCCAACAGATTTCCCCTGAATACAAATGTACAACATGTTCCTTTGCCTTTTAGGAGCTAACTTTTGCCTTCCATTACAGATCTTTTCTATGTATATGCTGAACTGAATCACATGTGACAGGAGTCACATTTCTTACATATGTGACAAAGCCAAAGCCATATTAAAATTTGAATTATTTGGGGTTTTTTGAAAACACAATCTAAGTATTTTGAAATACAACATACACATATTTCAAACCTGTAATTACATTATTGTTTAGTCAATGTCTCTGTTAAACCTGGAAATATCTATTTCCATTCTCTTAAGGGTATATCCGCTGCTACTGAAGGGAAAAGTGAGAATTCATTAGATTTCATTGTTGCTGGGGTGCCATTAGCAGTGAGAAAGGATATTCTAGAATTGATAGCTTTCTTGCTTCTTGGTCATTTCAATTCGAACTTCAGAATCAGAAAAGATGAACCACATAAAACCCATCCATAATCAGAGAATGCATTTCACTGTAGTTTTTCAGCACAACAGAAGCACACACCACAATTCCATCTCTCTTGTTAAGATTTAGAAGCTGTTCCAGTGCTGAATAACTTATAAAAGTGAATAATCCACCAGCTTCTTTTCTTTTGTAAATTCTGTAATCCACTCCAACCCGTTTAAATGTTGAAGTGATACTGGTGAAATGTAGGCTCCACAGAGATCTTGGGATCAGTTGTCTTTCATGTTGTTACCTCATTATCTAATAAAATTAGAAATTTTACAGAAACTATTCATATCTTTTGTTAGATTAGATAGTGTCATTGGGTCTAAATGACGTTTTGATGTTCCTTTACCATGTCTTTGTATGTGTTGTGCACATATTTTGTTCTGTGCAAAGTCTTGATGAAAAAGCAGCTCAGCTTACTTGCCAATTTGAGACTGTAGTAAAAGAATTAGAAACATCAGGTGATTTGCTTGCCCTGAGATAACATCCTTTAAATATTTGTAACAGCTTTATAAAAAATTACGTGTTGTTGTCAAGCTGAGAAGATCAAAGAAGGAAAATGCTAGTATTAAATATAATACACGTGACCTTTACATACTCCCTAAATCAATATTAAATGTTTGAGTTTGTGGGGTATATTTGGATGGCATCCACAATAACAAAATAAAAGGCTAAATCTACAGAAACCTTCTCTACTATAATCAAATTCTTCAGTAACGCCACTTCCCGAATAGCCTCAGAACATGTTCTTCTCAGTAGAATAGAAATTATTCCAATTGATTAATTGATTACAAATTGAAAAAGACCTACGTGATGTTCAGAGTAAATTTCAAAGACTTCTAGAGTATAACATGAAGTTCAGTCTGTTCTCTGGCCCCTGGAGCAGCTGACAGAATCTGGCTCACATCCCTACTGCTGTTCTTTTTTCCAGTCAGACACAGTGGCAGAAGCAATGCAGGAATCTTCATTATCTTATCCCTTACAATTTTTCCACTGCAGAATTTCTTCAGATATTTTTTTCACAAATTTAATCCTTATTTTGGGTCTTGAGAAGATTTTCAAGTCAGTAATCTACCCCTTCTTACGTATGTTTGCAGGCAGCTTTAAAGAGCGGTTTAGCAATTCCCTGTGAGAATCCTCAGTTAAATTTTCATTCTGGTTTACTTTGTAATCCATTTTGTTCCCAAGATGTTAGCCTGCTATTTAAAGGTTAGAGCCACGCATGTTTTTCTAAATGTCAACAAGACATCTAATACTTTTTTATAAATATCCTGGTGATCTGTGAGTGCTTTCTACTGCATGAAGGTCCCAAATAGTTAAACCAAATCAGCTTGGTGCATGAACATTGTGTTGTTGGGCATGCTCTGCTTTTCTGCTTAGAAATCAGTGGCATAAGAAGGCAACATGGGGAACAAATACATGAGGAGCTGTAGTGCTCAGTGAGGTCTTCAAGCTGAGAGCAACAACCTGGAATTTCATATTGTGCTAAAGAGGGTGATGGGATTTATGATTTTGGCTCCATTCCAGCAGTGTACTTAAAGCCAAAGCATAGTCCTATTAGATAAATCTATTTATGGAGGTAGATATGTTCCCTCTTTAATAAATGCAAGCAACCATTAACATTAATAAAATTTGTGAGTAAACAGTAAGAAGAAAATGTAACAATTAGTTTGAATAACAACTCTTTTGGGTGGTTTTTTTGTTTGTTTGGGGTTTATTTAATGTTTGTTTGGGGTTTTTTTGTTGTTGGTTGGTTGGTTGGTTTTTTTCGTTTGGTTTGTTTTATTTTGTGATAGTTTGGCCAGGAAGTGATTTTTCAGGAAGTTATAACTTGACAAACCAAATAGAAAGAGATATGTCTACATGAATCTTTGAGAGTTAAATATTGGAGGCTCCTAGGGAACTGCCCTTTTTTGTCTTGCTTTGGAACAGGTAACAGGGCCAGTCCTGGCCCATGTGGCCCCCCCAGGGCCTGGCAGCCCGGCCGGGCCCGCCGCTTCCCCCTGCGGGGGGAGAGCCAGGCCTGGCCTGGCCGTGTCTCGGCTTCCCCCTCAGCCGCCAGCGAGGGGCAGGAGAGGCTGCAGCCCCTGAGAGCGGCTTGGGGCAGAGAGGCTGCAGGCGCTGAGAGCGGCTTGGGGCAGGAGAGGCCCCTGAGAGCGGCTTGGGGCAGGAGAGGCTGCAGCCCCTGAGAGCGGCTTGGGGCAG
>VWYO01006056.1:54710-111913 GCA_013400275.1 Rhadina sibilatrix
ATACATGAAATTACTTACAGTTTCCTACCTTCTTCTTTTTTTCCTGAGTGCCCCTGAACCCTTGTTTTCACCACAAAATTGTTGTCTCAGTCAGAGCAAGGGATAAGTGGTGATCACTGAACCAGTAAATACTCAGTATTTCCTTTTAACATCAGCCATATGGTAAGTCTGTGATCATTGCTGAACTCAGTCAGGGGATTAGAGACACAAAGCTTCTTATGCCTTTGTTAGGCCAGCTGTTTCAATTGGGAGGCTGAATATCAAGCATCCATGGTGTTGAATTTATCTAAAAAAATCTAACTATGTAGGGAAGAATTTTAAAAAAACCTGTCTCTAATATGTGCTGAGGATTCTTACCTAATAGTTCTTACCAACTATCCAAGGCTAGCCAGAACATGACATTCCTTCTTTCTTATCCTTGCTGCTGGTTTTCTCCTGTTCTTAATCATAATATCAGCCATCCATGCATTTTATTTTAACTGATTTTAGCAACATCAGAAGGGGAAACAAGAATATTTCATTGCCAGTTTTATTTTAAACAGAGTTCAAAAGTTTCCATAACAGCTGGTGGGAATGCAAAAAACATTTTCTATCATACTAGTTTAAAATAAACTTTCCAGCAATATCACAAAAGCAGTAGCATTTTGATAAAATTAATTAATCACAGTGCAATTACATGACAGATGTCTAGTAACTTCTCACTTTGCTCCAGATTTTAATCAGATGCGCTTTAAATGCACCTTATCAAATAACACTGTCCTTAAAGCTCTTCAGAACATTAATAAAATTCCTGGTGATGTCATTGCTGGGAGTGGAGAAGACAAGGGTTATTACCTAAAAAAAAAAAAAAGAAACAAAGCTTGTATTTTTCTGATATGCATAATGGTTTTACACTGAGAATGGAGCTGGCTGCTGAGTTGGCTGTGGGCGTGTGCTGTGGTCCCAGCCAGAGCCTGCTCAGCTCTTGCTTTTGGCTTGCCCCTAAGCTGTCCTCTCAGCTGATCCCATTCCCACAGGTGTGTCTCCTGCCACTGAAAATTGAAGCAATTGGATAGAAATTATGCTCGTCTTGTGCTTGAACGGGGAAGAGAAATTGGTTGAAAACATCACATTATCTGCCTCTCCTCCTCAGCTTAGGAATTGTGTTAGAGCCAGAAGGCTTCTATAGATATGTTAACCACAAGAGAATGTTCAACAAAGGTGCACACCCCTTCATCCTCACCCTGCCCCCCAGTAAACAGTGCTGCTAAACTGGTAATGGATGAGGAGGAGGTTGAGTTATTCAACAACTTCTGTGCCTCAGTCTTCAGTGGCCATGGGGGTACTGCTGGATGAGAGGCTGCACATGGCCCAGCAATGTGCAAAGCCAGTCATGTCCCAGTCTGCATCCAGAGTAGTGTGGGCACCTGGGGAGGAAGGGGATTCTGCCCCTGTGCTCTGCTTTGACCCCACCTGAGTTGCATCCAGCTCTGGGATCCCCAGCACAGGAAGGACATAAACCTGTTGGAGCAAGTCAAGGGAAGGGCACTGAGGTGATTAAAAGGATGGAGCCTCTCCTATGAGGAAAGGCTGAGAGAATTGGGATTGTTTAGCCTGGAGAAGAGAAGGCTCCAGGGTGACCAAACTGCAGCCTTCCAGTACCTGAAGGGAGCCTACAAGAAAAACGGAGAGAAATGTTTTACATGGGCCTATAGTAACGGGACAAGCAGGAATGACTTCAAACTGAAAAAGTGTAGGTTTAAATTAATTACTAGGAAGAAATATTTTGCTGTGAGGGTGATGAGGACACTGGAAAAGGTTCCCCAGGGAAGTTGTGGATACTCCACCTCTGGAAGTTGGCCAGGTTGGATGGAACTCTGAGCAACCTGGTCTCATGGAAGGTGTCCTGCACATGACAGATGGGGTTAGAATGAGGCGATCTTTATGGTCTCTTTCAACCCAAACCATTCTATGATTCTTCTGTGAATTTGTCCATCAAAAAGTCCTGTTATTGAGTCCAAATCCCCAGGCAGAAGTAATCAAATGGATTGTTCAAGAGCAAAATTACAGAGCCATTCCTGTTGCAGAGTGTGTATAGAGGGTTTTTGCCCCCTGGAACAGCAAAAAGAGGAGTTACAATCCAATAAACAGAGCTGCAGTATCAGCTACTCCTTATTGTAACTTTCCACAGTATCTCACAACACATGCTTCAATAACTGCTGGCAAGTATTGACTTTGGGAATGCTAATCACCCTGCCAGCTTGTTCATGGTACCAGAGTTGCTAGTAACAGTGTGTCAGCAGTTGTAGTTACTGCCTCCAGGTTAAGAGGCATTTTCCCATGCTCTGTAATTACCAGCCAAACACCAAAGAATTAACTCTGTCCATCTGACAGATTTGGTGATACTGTGTGATTGCTCCCACTGAAGCAATAACTATTCACTGACCGACTGGTTCTTGCAGGAGACTTGTTTTATAGCTCCATTCAAACACATTTAAGAAAACAAGAATCTATGAGAGACTCTATGGCCTGATAAAAGTAAAGCCAAGACATTGTAGCTTACACACTGACATTTTCATAGCTTTGATTTCAGACACCAAATTGCACAGCCATTGAAGCGATCAATTTAAAAATGACAGAAAACATTCAGATAAACACAAAATCATCTGTTGCATGAATAAAGGTACAGAGAGAAAAAAAAGGAAGAGATGAATTTGATAATGGAAGGAAACAAAAAGCCTGTCTATAGAAGAAAGCTCAAATAAAAATGGAGTAAAGGAGAGATTCTGTCCAAATATCTGTTTATAATGTGCAGTCATTTCAGTTTAGCACCATGAGGAATGAAAAGTATAAGCCAGCATCCAGGGCTTCAGGCCAAACCTAGTGTTCTGGTTGTCAGCAAATGGTGAAAATGCTGTCAATTAGCAAAAATCGTTCTCTGTCCCCTCACATCAAAGCAGCAATAATGTGCCCTTTGGTCGCCTGGCAGCGCTAGGATGAGGAAAGAGAAAAGCACTAGGATGCTGACGGAACGATGAGCACCCTGTGTAAGGGTGCAGGGGCTCCTGCGCGGAGCCGCGGCTGTGGCGTGGCCGGGTACCTGCCGAGAAAGGGATGGCTGCTGGGCTCAGGGGGAGCAGCACGAGCCAGGGGTCTGGAAAATGAGAAAACCTCTCTTTTGTGCTTATTTATGTCACTGGGTGATGCAGCTAAGTCCTCCCCTCTGCTGAAGGAGTGAGGAAAAGGAGACTAATTGATCCCAGGTAGATATGAATGACTTTTCATTAGGTGTTTAACATTTCATTTCATTTCTGTGTTGGTTCTGAGATGCAAAGGAGAGTGAGACATTATGAAAATCAGATCCAGTGCCAAAATATAACCAAGAATTATTTAGGAACCATAAATACAGGGGTGCAATTTTTATTTTGTTTAGCAAAATGGCATCATGGGCACTGAAGTGAAATCTGATCTTGATTATATTGCTATAAACTGGTAGTAAACATAGCTGAGAGCAGAAATAGATCAATAAAAGTCAGTCATAAAACTGAAAATAGAGAGAGGTATTAGGAGTCTGTTAAAGTGGAAAAGAATATGAACATAGCATGTGAATGCCAAACCCTTTAGCTGGAGATTCAAATTTGGTTCTAATAATCACAAAATGATCCTGCAGTTTCATGCTGCACAATGGCAAAGAAACTGAAGACTTGAAACTGGTCACCTTTTGCTTTAAACTGTGGTAAATGGGAAGCAATTTTTCATGATCTTGTTCTTTGAAGTTCTCAGATCATTGAGTTCAACAATAAAAATGACATCAGCAGCATAAAGTTTAAAGTAGCGAATTGATTTTTAAGCTCAGACAGCCAAAGGCAAAAGTTCTCAGTAACATAAAAATGTTAAGCCATGGGGTTCTGGGTCCAAGCATTGCTGTAGATCATTTCCACTTGTAATGCAATGTGTACACGACAAATCTATATCTTGGTTAATGCTTTGCTTTGAATTTCTCCACCACAAGTACATTAAAATTGTTCATAGGTACTTAGAGCATCAGCATCTGAGTAAAAGGTCTGAATGGGAAAGAATTTTCTGAATCCTGTAAGTCACTGTAAGTGAAAATTTTGTATTACTAAAAAGAAAACAGTTGCTAATAGATATTCAATAATGAAATATGCTATTTAAAAATGTAAGACCTAGCTGATTAGGCAGTTCACAGCTTGTCCATGTCAGAATTACTGTCCTGTCTCACATCCTTGGTGGATACTTCTTTTAATCCCAAAGTTCTGTGTTGTTAATTGTACCTTTTTGTTGTCCTTGCAGTTTTTGCGAAGATTTTCATCCTTTCAGAGCTGAACCTTTTTCTGTTACAGGCAGCCAACACTGCAGAGCACAGTGCTGTGCTCTGCTCACTTGCCACAGTTGCTGGTACTGCAGTAGTAGAGAATTGTAATGCAGGTTACGTCTGTTTGTTCAGTACACTTGAAACTTAATAGAAAAATTAAAATATTTTGTTATTTGGAAATTGAAAAGACGGTATTCAGTTAAATTGGAGTTAACAGCAAAGCTTGAAATCACTGCTGATGTTAGGAACCATGTGGTATTCGTTTGCTTGCATTTTGCCTCTGTGATTTCATTGATTTTTTAAGGCTGTTGAGCAATGTTTAATTTGTTCCTAATATTTCTGTTGCCAGCTTGTGTCTCTGTGTTTTGAAAAGCAATACTTTTGCACATTTGCAAGCATTTATGTAATAGAAAAGATTTCAATAGAAAAAAGTGTGTCTCTTTACCCTCAGGACGTATTCTTCCTGCTGCTGTCAGTGAACTTGGGGAGAGCTGGGGTTTTCCTGAGAGTGTTGACAATATTATTCCATGTTTGTACTGCATGAGTGTGTTAGACTTTCCCATTTCAAAACCCAGAAGTTTCTAACCCTTAAAATAAAATCAACTTTTATTTTAAATCAATGTATAGTTGTTCCAGTTATGGGGTTTACCAGTTGACAAGATTATGGTTAGTTTGTATTTAATGTTTCTTTGATATTGGAGAGTAAAGCAGTAAAGGACATGGTCTCATCTCTGTTGATACTTTGGTGGCAAAAGTGATAAAATTATTTCCTTTTTACATCTGATACTTTGTGAAATTTCAGTGGGAGGTTTGGGTCAGTGTTTCTTTCATCAATTGTCAGTCATGTAGTTACTAACTTTCATAACACTGCCTGAGCTAGGGATGGCAGCAGTGAACAGGAATGTGCACCTTGCTTGTGTCCATCCCAGGCTTGATTTTAACCTTGCAGATTCTTTCACTGTGGGGACAAATCTGCAAGGCCTCTCTAGAGATAATAAGGTGTGAGAAGTCTTGTATAAAAATATGATAATAAGCAAGCTAAAGTAATGTTAAGCAGTTGGAGAAAAACCAGCATCAAAATTCAAACTAGTTCTAGCAGAGGATCAATGAAATTAAGGACTTTTAAAATGTATCCATTGTTTTCCCCATTGGGCATGTCTGAAGTGTAGGTAAATAGTTACAAGGCAAAATGTTGTATAAACTCCTTATTTTTAATTCACACAATTCAAACACAGCCCCTACACAGGAGCACAGATAGCTCCAAAAGACACTTATTCACCTGGAGGAAACATTAATCTTTAAATATAAGGTGGTTCACTTTATATTCTGTTATGGATTATTTAGTGCTTTTCATATCCTACAGCTCAAAGTGTTTTACTAAGCAATGAACTATGGTAGAGATGTGCCCTGAATGCAGAACTCACCAGAACTACAGATACAAATGCATTAAAGCTATTTTTTGTGTCTGAGTGCTGTCACCTGGATCTATACAAATGATACATTGGGATGAGTCCACTGCAAAATAGATGTTTGCCTTTATGGACTAACCAGAAAATATGAATCCAGGAGTAATATTTGCAAAGAAGACAGGTATCTTCGAGATAAAGATTTTTGCCATCCCGTGAGAACACAATTGAGTATGTGTGAAAAATGCAGTCAGAAAAAATATTAGTAAACATGAAGCATTATTCTACTTTTTTTCTTTCTTTCTTTTTTTTTAATTTCACCAACAGCTGGAATTCCACAAAATAAGCAGATACCGAAGCAGAAGTGTGTGAGAGGAGACAGTTCTTCCCAGAAGACCGGGCACTCTGGATAGACAGGACAGGACAAGGGAGTGGTGGCAACTAAAAGATGAGAGCTGATGTTTGAAAGCAGAGGAGTTACAGTTGTATAATAAATTGATGCTGAGCAGCTGCTGAACATATTTTTAACATCTTCAGTCATGTGGTCATAGTAATGTGCTTCATCATCATCCACTGCAAAGGCAGGCAAGTCCTGGCAACTGGTGATATTTCCATGGCTACTCTGGAGTGACTTGGTTCACTACTGTGACTTGGTGTTGTTTGGTCATTTGCCTACATTCTCAGTCATGTAGAGACTGGAGTGGTTTGCACCTTCTTTGATATTTGAATTTTGCTATTTCTGTTCCTCTTTCCAGTATCTCAACCCTCTTATCTTTCATGAAAATCCCCTGTCTCTTGCTGTATTTATTGAAGCTTATGAGAAGTTAAAGAGTCAGGATTGAATTTAGAAAGTAAAGAAAATACTGTATTATGTATCTACCGTGTTTCCTTTAAGTCTCATTCCTCTGTAGCACAACAGTATAAAGGCAGTGCTCTAAGATTCTGGGAATAAGAAAGAGGAAAGGTATCTTAAAAATTAGGTGTCACAATTAACTTGAGTGTCTCCAGTCCCTTGGTGTATTGCAGCATTTCTTAGTGGATACCTTGGGTAAAGTGAGTATCTTCAATGCTTACTGCTCTTACTGGTTATCACAGAGAGGAAGCAATATGAAGGTTGTTTCAAATAGAAGAAACAACATTACATTGAAGCAACTACAGATTCTTTTCTCTCACTCTTCCCATTCTTCCTGTTGTCTTTATTCAGAGAAGTTTGGAGGATCACTGAAGTCAAGTTATAATAATTTTCAGAACTGAAGTTTTTTCTTATTTTAGAAGAACAGAATCCCCATTTTTCTGTGTATCTCATGCTCATGTAAATGGTATTACACAAAAAGCACAATTCAATTAATATAATAATTGGCCTTAATGACATCAGCGGCAGAAAAACGCAAGAACATTGCCTTTTGGAAGACATGGATTATGGTCTAAGTAGCTCACTTTTGGAGTATCAGTTCTTCATGTCCTGCTGCAGGTAACAGTGCCTTATCCTTTGGACTGGAATGCTCAAATTTGTGTTTTGAGTGTGGTTTTATTTTGCTTTGCATCTGTGCAGAAAGGTTGTGGGGTACATATCCTCCAGGCCTTAGGCAAAGTTAATTTTTTCTATGATTATTAGACTGTGTCTAGTTATTCAGTGTCTCTACTATGACTCTGGAGTTAACTGATTTAAAAAGGCATTAAACTCTTTATTTCAATTAATATTTTTATTCTAAGGAATGGATAATCTATTTAGGTGAGCTGAGAAACTTTGGCATAAATGCTCCAAGCAGATTGAATAGACCAGACCCATTTCTTTCAAAATCTTTCCTGTTTTATTCTGTGCCACCATGGGAGGTCAGCTCTGATGCCCTCCATGATCTTCATGGCAGTTCATTAGAACAAATAGTTTTCTCTTTGCTTATGTTCTTTTGCTGTGGGGTTTTAATAGTCTCTCTGTTCTTTGCTAGGAATTGGTTGGTTCTTGATACAAGCACACCAGTACATTATTATGTTAAAAAAAAAAAAAAAATGATGGCCTGTTAACATGGGATCTTGGTTCAATGTGAAGCACAATTTTTTTTTTTTTACATAAGAAGACTGGCTATGGCTTAAGATACCAAGACCTGTGTTCTGACCCTCAGTCTCTAACAGCTTCTTCACAGCCCCAAGCAAATCACTTTAACTTTCTTCTCTGAGAACTGTGGAGGACAATGAATACATCAATATCTCACAGGGTGCCAAAACCAAAAAAATCTGCTGGATAATCTGCAAGGAGGAGGTAGCACGGCAAAGAAAAGATACATTATTAGGCATAAGTTAAAACCAAATGCAATTAAAATGTCAATAAAATCACATGTGTTTCAAGGAAATGTACCTTCTGAGTAGCTATCAGAAAACAGCAGCTATTATATGGGGTCAGGAGTGGAGAATTAAAATGTCAAATGTGCCCTACTTTGCCACAATATTTGATGGACTTGTTGTGTGCTCCAGCTCTCAGATTGTTTTTGTGTCTCTCTCTCGACTAGGGGTGTCTGGCTCATGCTGGAGAGCCCCAGCCAGAACATATTCCAGGCCTCCAGTTGTACCCTGTGCCAAAGTGAGGTGGGAATCACTTCCCACGAGAAAGTCACATAGTGCAGAAAGTCGTGTAGTGGCAGGAATAGCTACTACCTCCCCAGTTTAAGTTTTTCCTGAGCTTAGCATGTGATTTCTCTCTTTAAAACCACAGAAGAGGTTTCAAACACTTTAGGATTGGAGCTGCATGAATTCAGCATTCTTTTGCCCTGGAGTGTGGAGGAATCTGTAGTATCTTGTGTGTAGAAAGCCCAGGGTAGTTAGGAGGTAGCCCTTCACTGTTAATTGCTAAGGACCAGTCTCTCTGTGGAACAGTATTCATTCATGTTCTTGCAAGGCATCTGATATATTAGTTGCCAGAGAAATAAAATTATCTGACTCTTCTTATGCATAACTCTTATTGTTGTGAATATTAAAAGTTTGCTAGCAGAGACAAAACTGCTGTCAGGAGTGGCATGGTGAGGGGACAATGATTTCCAGCTATGCCTGACAGTTGTACAGGAAAACAACCATGGGAGAAGTTGATAAATACCATAGCAGTTATGTAGAACTGAGGAGTGGTAGTAAATGGGAAAATATGAAAGCTCATTTACTTGATTCATGATTGTAACCAAAAGAGTGAGACCCTGTTTGTCACTACCATTACGCATCAGTTTGTGACACAAAATATCAGGGCAATATTCCAGTATTTGGTGTGCTGATTACAGCGCAGGGAAATTGCTTTGCAGCTTGTCAAACAGCTCTGTAAAATGTGGAACTAATCTAATGGGTTATTTTTTCTTACTGACAATGTGGCACAATTGGTATAAAAATACACACATTTATATAAATAAGTCTTCAGTCACATTAGAAGAGCACCTATACAGGTGAAATCCTTATTTCTCCCATCATGCCCTGGTTTGGTGAAAATCTATTTTCGTGGAAGGGGCAGCAATCAGATCTTAAAGTACATAAGCAATCTCTTGTACTTTACTAACATTTAAAGCTGTCTTATGGAATCTGTTTCTTGCTTTGCTCTTAGCCATTTGAACTTTCCTGTTGTCAGGAAAATCTATAAAAAATGACAAGGGGAGTCTGGTTTATACAAAAGTGAACTTTGAGCTCTTCTGAGACAGCGGTCACAACAAAACCCCAAACATTTCAGAATTGTTATTATTATTATTATTATTAATTCAGAAAGAATCAATGTCTGATGGTTTAGTGCACTTGATGTTCAGCTCATCCAGCAAGATTCCAAAAACAAATACCTGTTCCTGCAGTACTGCAAAAATTATCCTCAAGTAACTGGTTTCTAGAATGAGAGATAGGGTGTTTCTTAAGCTGCATGCTTATTTACCCAGCAGTGTGTTTTGGACAGCAAACTGAGTAGATCAGCTTTAGCTGCTGTTTGGTTGTGGTCTATGTGCAAACATGTCCAATGTTTCTGTTGTCTTCAGCTGTTAAAACTGTCCAAGTATTTCTGCAGGAAAAAACCTCATAGGAAAGTCTTGGCTTCACCTTTGAACCACAGCAAAATGTTTTTCCTTAGTCAATACATCACTGTTGTCTGAGTAAGATATTGCTTGTTCTGTGGTTATCTGCATCTATTTCTAATGCATTAGCTGTATTTCTGTATAATTTAAATTTTATGCACTTTTTGGAGAGGACTTAGAATGGCTTTTTAAAATATTTTCACAGCATTTATTTCCTGGGGTAAATACTGGCCGAGGTGTGGTCTGGTTAACGTGTATTCTGTGAATGCCTAAATGAGTATTGCATTGAGGATTTAGGTAAAATTCTGACCTTTATTATATATTTGTAACAAATTACTTTCAAATTGCCTTTGACACATCCTTCAAGTCTCAGTAGTTTAGAAGGTGACATCCTATATGAAATATATTCAGAGACATGAGGTACTAGACCTATAATAAAATTGATTTCCATGGCATGCTTTATAGAAGCTTTATGAAAATGCAGATACGAGGTTTTCTTTTTATTTCAGGACTCACTGGTGGTATTTGGAACTTCTTTTATCTAAATGTTCATCTGTTACAGTATTACTAAGTGACTTCCTGTTTAGAAATTATTTACAAGATTCACAAAAGTGCAAATCATTTATATTAAGAAGGTTGTACCTCTCACTTTAGGTGTCTGAAGGCATTGTTAAAATGGATAAAAATAAAAGCAATTTCTTAGGCATAATATGTTTTATTTAATATTTTAATATGTCTAAGGCAGCATTTTTAAACCAAAATTTATGCATTGTTTAAACCAAAATTTAAAACTAAAATCTCATATTGACATATAATAATTGTAAGGTGCAGAATAAATCATATGTGGTGTATGCAAAATGGTTGGGTCTGAACAGCAAAGTTAACAGTTTTGCTGTTTGATTCCTGACATCTTTAAATATGAAAATAGATGTATAATTCTGCTTGGAAAAAACAGCAGGGACTGGTTGGATTGCTGCACACCTTTATGCTTTCAGCTGGAAGAGTTGGCAGGTTTCACCAAAGGTCAGGGAGGATATCTGGGGGATTATGGATCCCCTTTGTTGGCAGATGTTACCTGATAACCCTTGTTACCAGCACCAGCTCCAGAGGCTGTGCAGGTTTTTACCAGCCAATTTTCCAAAGCACTAAGAAAGGGCAAAATTTACCTGCAATTATCCTGACAAAGCAGGTCCAGTCCAGAGAACCTCAGGCTAAAGCCAGTTATTCTCATGGATGAAAATTTGATCATATGATATCCAGGGAATTTGTTGTATAGTTACTCTTTTTAGATTTTGCAGTATTCCTTAATATTAGATATGACAGCTTTGTTTTTTCTCTTCTGTGTTGCTGAGTGCATATAAAACCCCCAATATAAATAGATGTAGAAACAAAAATGTTAAAATAGTGGAGCTGAACAGAGCTACAGGGATAGCCACGGTCCTCTGTTAAAAAGATGTATTTTGAATTGTCTTTATTTCTGTGTCATAAAGGTTCACATCTTCCAAAGTTATTATTAAAAGCTTTTATGACCATGCTCAGACAATTTATACCAAATAAGTGTGATGAAAAAAAATTATTGAGCAAGACAGAATGCTGTGTAGTTATGATAAGCAATACTTCATCTCCTTGCTAATTAAGAAATGGAGCAAGAAAATATTTCACTCATTTTTCTGTACTAATGAGTTTGAAAAAAATAATTAACTAAATTACGGAAAACTAGACCACTTTCTTTATCCCTCTGAAATATTTCATTAAAACCCCCTCATGTTTTTAAAAGTAAAAGAAATTGTAAAAAATTTGAGTTACATTGTCACAATCACAATATCAGAAATATGTTTAGAATAGGTAATTTGATAATAAAATAGTTATTGTGCCTCTTCACAAAGGCAAAAAGAGCTGGTAATAATAAGCATATTAAAAAAGGCATGCGTAGAAAAATACAAACTAAAATAATATCATTTTTAAGCAAAGAATGTGCTACAGTATCTTTTACTAGATCCACTTTTGAAGTACTATGTACTTAATACACTTTACATAGTTTCAAGTTAGCTGCCCGAATATCCACCCCAAAATGAAATTGTTCATAGGCAAGTGAATACCTTTGCATCACCTGCAACTGGTGATCTAAACAAAATTAGATTAAATCTAAACAAAATTAGATTAAATAAGGAAGAGAATGATTAACAATCTGAAGAAAATTGACCCAGTGCTGATGGGTCACTAGTTCTGGTTTCAGGAAGTGCTGAGAAAAAGGTACAAGGAATGGAAGTCAGAACTACCATCACAGATAAATGCCCCAAAACTAAGCCTTGCACTGAATCTGTCTCTTACCCAGCAAATATTTATGCAAAATGGAAATGAGGAGTGATTTAAAGTTGCCTGCAGGGGCATTGGAATACCTTAGATTTGTGCTTGCCAAACTGTGTTAGCTGGGCTGAACCTGGATGGGTTTGAATCACCTTCTGCAGAAGAAGGATGTGAATGCAGGTGTCCTCACACATTTCTGAGCATATTCCATAAAAGCTGATAGGCAGACTATAACTGGGGAAAGAATCACCATTCATTCCCTTCAGCAGTGTTTTCAAGGACAGTACTCATTTCCCCCTGACTTCTGAAGGACCTGGCTCATGCTCCTAGCTGCAAATGTTGCACCAGGTGCCACCGTGCCCGGGTGAGGTTCCTGCATGTTGTAGTGTACAGGCTGGTTTTGAGGGAGGGGCTTCCTATTCCTTACTTTGTGGAATTTCACATGCAGCAGATCTATTGCAACTGCCTTTCACTTTGTGCAACCCAACTCTTCTCAGCATTGCAATTAGCCTCTCTCAGTCCTGTGGATTCTGTCTGGGAAATGGGAAAAATCTGTGTGTTGCTTAGTTCCTTTAGTGCTGGACCTTTCCAGCCCTCTTCCTATATGACCAGACTTCTTGAACCGTAAGGGACATGCCTTCTGTCATCTCGTGGAAGCATTTCAAACTCAGCTGAAAGTCTGAAGATTATTAAAATAAATGGAAATACAGGATGCATATGTGCAAATTACTTTTTCACAGACAAAAGACAGCTCCAAATGTGTTCCTTCCTTATATTCTTTTCATTACTTAGTGTGCTCCCTGTGTGAGAACTCTTTAATCTTTCAGGCAGTCTACCCTCAAAGTAAAAGATAGAGGACACTATATTCTATGCAGTAGTGCTGATGCCATAGCTGAAAAAATATTAAAAAAAAATAAGTGTACCCAAACACTTCTAATGCACCAATGCACTTGACATAAAAAGTAGCATAATTTTACTCTTTTGAGTCTAGAATATGTTTGATAGTAAGATCCTGTAATTATATAAAAGTTTTCATTTTGAACAATCTATATGTGGCCAGTAAAGAGACAATGAGTTCATGTGCCACCTTCCAACAAGCAATGAGACACAGAACAGTGAGAAAGCAGGAATCACCTGACCAAAACCAAAATTTCCCAGACACTGGCATTAATTCCTTATTACTTTTTGATGATTTATGCCCTTTGTTTAAGCTGAATGAACAGACTTATAAAGTAGCACATCAGTTTTAAATGCTGCCACTGTGCTTTTTTGATTTCCAGTTTGCCATGTGAATGAGTGTCCTTTCATAGGCAGACATTACCATTGATTTTTTTAATGCTAAAGTTTATCATAATAAAAATATGCATGCTATTGTCACACAGCTGTTAAATTAGATACTTTCATTTATTGGTGGAATGAACCAAACAGTAAGGAAACCCAGAAAGAATCAAGGATAACACTAAAGATGAAGCTAAAAATTTCAGATACTTTAGTAATTGAGTAATGTAAATTTTAAGGGGGTTTTTTTGTTTTGTTTTATTGACAAGCTTATTTTTTTTTTAAGAATTCTCCTACAACATTTTTTATTTATTTCCAAAAGGAATTACAGTCTGTCATACTTCATGTGTGCATGCAATTACAAATTCATATGCAGTTATGAAATTTAGACACACATAAAATCAGGTAACATCTAATATCTATGCTATCTTTGTTTCACTTTCCTAGAAACATCTAGATTAGCTACAGCCAGGAGTTCACTGGGACTAAGAGAATTTGAACTCCAAAGGCAACTGCAGTTTTTGATATCTGGAAAGAATTAATTTCATTTTTAATTACTATTTTTCCTATTAATAAGCTTTGATAATACATGCACCATAAGAAAAAAAAAATCATTCTTTAGAGTTCTTGTTGAAGCTTCTATATATATTTTTATATAACCTGAATGAAAACAAAAAAGGAAAATAAATGAGTTCTGTCTAGAAGCATTTGTGGTTTGTGAACATTTACTGGATTTCTCAGAAATCATTGTAATTATGGTGTTGTTTATAACAGAAAATATCTCTTTAGCTGACACTTATTTCAGGCTGCACAGACTCTTGTAAATGGAGTTTACAATGAACCGCCCATGAATCCTCATATTTTGCTAGTGAGTGTTATAAGGCTGTACAGAAAAAAAGCCCAAACAATCTTTTTCAGGTGTTTTGGGACCTGCCAGGGTAAACATTTTGGTATTTATAACACAGACCATGTAACTTCCTGAGCCACACTTAAAGACACTGGCCATCCAGTGGGTTAAAATTATATTAATTCTTATTACCTTTTGGGCAAGTGCTTCACAAAGACTCATTCTTCTGCACTGAAAAAAAGTGACTGGTTTTTGCACTAAACATACTTTATTCAAATGGAAATTTGAATTCTAGAACATAAAAAGCTGACTCTCCTTAACTCTAAATAACGTGTGTATAGTTAAGACATGAACATTTGCTGTGTGCAATTTTTTTTCTCTCTCTAAAGAACAATGATAAAATGTTGGCCCATGACTTGGATTAGAGGACACATGAGTCACCAACATGCCATGAGAATATCCAGTTGTCAAATCAAATTTATCATTTGTGTTAGCAGACTTGTTTAAGTAGAAATAATTATTTCACATTGGACTTTAGACAATTAGGTCAAAACTTTATTTAAAAATGGAGAAAAAATAAACTGCCATTCTACACAGTGTCCACACTACTCTAGGTAGTGTACTATTCTACACTTACCTGAAACTTCTGTCTTGGTGAAAGAAAGCACTGTTTTCTAGAAGAATTTATGAGTAAAGAAGAAATTAGCAGATTCTTAGGCAAACAAGTAGGTTAAGAATATGTATAATGTGCAAAATAGAAATATTCTTATAATCAATCATTAGAGTTTATTGACTTACATAAATGCATCGACATCAGTTTGGGGGAACCCATTGCAAGTAGAATTATAACTTTACTGGTGTTTGAATGTGTCTAATGGAGTATATTCTTTTTTCCAGGGAAAATATGGCTCTCCAAATTGTTTCTTGAAATTCTAAGTAGCTTAGATAGAATAGCTTCTAGATTTTGCAGGTTTTGCTGATTTTCCTGAGACCAGGGCTGGAAGTAAAAACTGAAAAACCAAACCACAAGGACAACACCCCACCAAAACAAAATAAAACCAAAATCTGTCAGCAAACAGAAAAACAGTAAAATAGACTAAACACACCAGTTTACAAAGGAACGGCTACAACTGGTATGTGGAATAACTGTTTCTTCTCTATTTAAATGTGGTTGTTCCCAGTGTGGATCCCAGGAGAGTTTCTAGGAAGACAGCAAAGGCTTGTTCCTCCTGGTCAGACCTTTTCTTGCACAAATTTTCCTTTTCTGCATTGACTTTGTGCCCACATAGTGTGCCCGGGGCAGGCAGTGCCCTGCAGCAAGAGCTGTGGACCTGGCAGTGGCTGGGGAAGAAGGGCACCAATGACTTTGTCTTCACAGCATCCAAACTGATTCCAGTTTATTAGCACTAATAAAGAGTCTTTAGCATCCACTCTTGTGGATGCTTCCCCTTGGAAGCCTTTTGACTCAGATACAGAGATAAAACTGGAGCCATTTCCTTAGGAGAGCTAAAGGACTGGCATCCAGAGCCATGAATAAACTGCTTAGCCAAGACCAGCTTTCAGCTTCTCCCAGCAGCTGCTGAGATCTTAAGTAATTACACAGCTCTACAAAAGACTGCAGTTTCAGTGTGTTGTGTGGGGGAGTCTGTATTCAGTTCATTTACCCTGAACAGTTATTCCACAGCTGAGATAGGAAGCTATCTTTTGTCTTTTTGTCTCTGTTTAACCTATAATTATGGTTTCTTAATTGCATTTTAATACCATCTGATTTTTAGTTCAACATGCGCCCTCTAGGTGCACTTTAATTCATGCACAAGATGAATGTATTTTTTTTTATTTGAACATTTTCGCAAATAGGAAATTTTGTTTGCTTTTTAGTTACAAAATGTATTTTAAATTATTCAAAAATGCCTAGATCAATTTTTCTTATATGTTTCAGCATTGTAATTAAAACCCTTTAATTCAGAAGAAAAAATTACAGTCCTATGACTGCATGGCAGGTCACTGAGTGGTAAAAAATGATGATTAAAAATCTCATCTTGAAAGTTATGTGCTTCTGCACAATGTACTGCTATCAAAACTATTCACAGAAAATTTCTTAAATTTGAATAAAAATTATAAGAGCCAATCCTCACTTGATTTCTTGGGAAAATGTCTGGGAAAACCTCCTCTTGCAGGCTTTGTGCTGAGCTGCCCAGTTATGTTACCAATTTGAGAATAGCCCACAGTACCTCTGTTGAGTTTTTCTTCTTGAAATGTGCATTACCCATATTCTCCAATTCCTATTTCCTATTTATACAGCATCTGTGCAGTTTGGTTGACTTAAGTGGAATTATTTTTGGTAAAGAATGGACTGTCCTGGGTGCAAACTGTGGTTGTTTGTGCTACAGTTCAAATGACACTTTTCCAGCTCTGCACAAACCTGGAAAATATAATACTGCCAGCAGAATATCTTCTGGGAGGAATGAGGAATCCTATCAAGGGGACCTTCCTCCCAGGAAAAAAAATCACTGGTAGAAATCTGGGCAAGCAGAAAGCTTGCTGCTTCTTCTTAATGACAGGATGATGGTGAGGAATGTCTGTTGCTTTGTATTGGGAGGCAATGAATTGTGTGAATGTGACCCTGGAATAAAATTAGCCTGTTGGTAATGTGTTAGGGAAAAAGCAAGAAAGGAAAGCCACTCTTAAGCAGGTGATTGAGGTAGAAGATCTTACAGATACAACATAAGAAGTTACTGAAAAATCTCAGTATGTCTGTCTTCCTTTTGCAAGACCAAGCTTCATTAGATATTACTAGTAGTAGTAGTAGTAGTAGTAGTAGTAGTAGTATATTCATTAAAGGCTTTAAGTAGGTGCAGGTTGAGAACAGTAATGTTCAGATTTTAGGCCCCTGATCTCAAGAAGGACAGAGTTGAGAATCCAGATTGTGTAAGAAGGATGTGCAAGAAGGAAGTGTGAGAAGAACTACTTTAAATAGTCATTATTTTAATCTTTAAAAAGTGAAAGATGAAGGCGTGGATTAGGCACACCTGAGTAAGGGGGTTTTATTCTCATCTGATTTCTGGGTTTAGATGTAGTTTGGTCAGAATCTGGGTGTACTCTGCTCCAGCCATAGTCACACTGGTCATTAAACAAATGTACGTGCCTGAGGACTTTTCAAATCATGAAGCCAGGAGTCTCATTTGGAGTGTTTTGGACCTAAAGTGCAACAGACTGAGGTATCTTATGTCTTTTTCTTGCATTGGGCTCAAAGCACATCAGATGCAGTTACAAAGAGAACAAGGACTTGTACGTGGTTTGTTGTAGTCCTTTGCAGTGTGAGGTGTATGTGTTCTCCTGGTAGCACCAGGTAGAAAAAGGGACACCAAGAGAAGGTTCAAGAGACATTAGCACGAATCAGTCAGAAGTGGAACTGATATGTTTCAGCTCCATTCACAGGACTCTGTGTTTTATGCATTTATGCGCAGTCTCACATATTTCTGTCTGACTTGGAAATTCTTTGCAAGTAGTCACTGGTTTTTTGGTTTTTTTGTTGTTTGGGGTTTTTTGTTGTTGTTGTTGTTGTTTTGTTTGTTTTGTTTTTTGGGGTTTTTTTTGACAGTTTAAGGAAGGTTGTGCTTGTGCTTAAAAATTAAGATTTTTTGTAAGGCATTCACTCTAAAACACTTCCTTTGTTAAGTACTTGCTGAAAGAAAGGGTTATATTATAGTTAAGCATTGGTCAGGTCAGGCTGTGCACCCATAAAATATAAGGGAGATAAATAAAAAGGCTATATAAAAAGGCTGTATAAATATAAATAGCTATTGTGCATGTTTGTTCAGAAAGTAGAAAGCAACAAATCGGGCAAGGATTTTAGTAAATCTTCAACAGGTTTTCTGTGTGCTGATATGTACAGTAATCTGAGTAAGTCTTCCTAGTGCAGCAGACCATGAACTCAAGTTGCTCCTATTAACTTCAACTGGGTCATCTAACTCACCATAGTGCTGCCAGAAGCACACTGCAGTAATCAGAACCACAGAATGGTGTGGGTTGGAAGGGAAGTTAAAGATTATCTCACTCCAATCCCCCTGCCAAGGGTAGGGACACTTTTCACTAGACCAGTTTGCTCAAAGCCCCATCCAACCTGGCCTTGAGCTCTCCCCAGGGATGGGGAGTCCACAACTTCTCTGGGCAGCATGTTCCCAGTGTCTCACCACTCCTACAGGAAAGAATTTCTTCCTTATCTCTAATTTACATTCATCCTCCTCCCTGAGCCTTCTCTCCTCCAGGCTGAACAGCCCCAACCCTCTGAGCCTGTTTTCAAAGCAGAGATGCTCCACTCTTGGATCATCCTCATGACCCTCCTCTGGGCTCATTTCAGGAGGTCTGTGTCCTCCTTATGCTGGAGGCCCCGAGCCACATGCAGCTCTGAAAATAGTTTTGCAATAAGGGAACTATGTTTGAGTCATGCACGGGTCACTACAGAAACACTTTCAAAAAATGTTACCAGCTAATGGTAGCAGTGCAGAACACCTAGATCTGAAAGTAATTCTATCTGCCAGAAACTTCTGTAGAAAAAAACCTGGGTTTAAGATTTGAAGAAGAGGTTAGAAGTTAAGGAATTGGAGAGATGACTTACTAGAACTCATACATATTTTATTTCTTTTAATACCTCACTTTTCACCCCACCAAAACAGCTTCTAATGGATTCTCAAGTCTCTAGAGGTGATTTTTAGCATTATTTTTTGATAGAATAAAGTGCATCCATATGTCTGCTTTATTGAATGTTCCTAGTGCTCCTTGCAAAATAGCACTTCTGTTGACAGCAATACTTTTTTGCCTTATGGTTTTTGTTTTCTTTTTCGATCAAACATTTTGGCCATACAGATTTAGCCTTAAATTCTGATTCTGGTTGCACTGCTATATAATGTGTGGATTTGACATTTCAATAAATGCCTGAAAAGAATGAAGGAAAAGATCCTAGTTTCTATGTCACTTAATCAATGTTGTGTCCTTAGTCAGATAAGGAATCAAAGTGATATTCTTAGGACAATACAAGAAAAACTTCATAAGCTTATTTGCTTCCCATACGGCATTGTAAAATGAAGTTAAAAATGAAGCTAGAGGGATACTTGAACAGATTTTTTTGGTAAGTTTGGCTAGGAAGTTAACTGTCCCAGTATGAAATCCAATTAAGAATTATGCCAATATGTTTGGCGTGGAGGTAAATGCATGGGAAGGAGTGACAAGGCTGTTGGTGGAAAGTTTGCAAGTGGACTGCAGGCAGGCTTTCAAGACGCTGTGTTCTAAATGCTAGTGTCATGTTTTCCTGCATCAGTCCAGAGCAATTTTTTTCCTCTTTCTCCTTTATGATTCTACTTCTCTTCTACCCTCTGTAAAATCATGTCTACATTGTTATTCTCTGTATTAACTGCCAAGGGAGACCAAGTGACTAGTTCAGACTGGGTATCTGATTCTTAGATTGCTAAAGATGAATCATATTTGTTCTATGGTATAATTTAATTTATCCTCAGTAAGTGAGGAGTGGAAAATGAACGGAGCTGTGAGAGTCATGAATCTTTCAGCTTCAGTGGTTTGGGTGCTCTCAACTTTAATTTCCATGTTCCAGTATCTGTAGCATTAATTCCCTGACAATTCAAGACAGGATCAGGGAGGTCTTTAAGAAATTAAAATCTGAAAGCAAATGAAAGCAAGTAGTGTATGGTGGTGAAAATGGATGAGGAGTACAGACCTCTGTAAGAATTGTGTGTAGCCCAGGTGGTGCCCCAGGGTACCTGAGTGCAGCCTGGCATGGCCAGCTCTGTCTCTCTGTGGCCTGTTTGGAGTTTGCTAGTTCAGAGGAACAGACACAAGTATTTGCTTTTGCACAACAAAAAAATTGCCTTCAGTTTTGTGACTGACCTAAGGGGGTTCTGAGCAGAGTCTGAAATTTATACCGTTGCAGATACTAGACACATAGAGTTCTGTTCACAGTATTTATTCATAGAGAAGTGAAAGATGAAAAGTGTAGGAAGTGGGGACAAAAGCAAATGGATAGCAAGTTAAATAGAAGGAATTTCACTTAATGGCATTCCTTTCCTCTCACTGTAACTCCCTTGTTTTATAAGTACAGTATTTTTATTCAGGATTATGCAGTGTAAGAGATACAGTGCTGTCTTATGATGGGAGAAAAAGAGAATGGGGAGAAGTAAATCAGTTTATGAGAATAAGTGCTAACTGCATAATACCTCTACTTTCATGCAGTTGAATCTATGAGTTTACTAAGCAATTTTTTCTTGAAAACCAAGGACTATATTTCTCTAATTATGGTAAAAATCTTATTGGAAGCAATAACCAAGCATTTTTGCAAGATTCATCAACACATTTTTAAAAGTCCTTCTCTAACAGTGCAACAATTTGATTTTTGTTGAAGTGTAGCATGCTGTGGCTAAAACCTACTGATGTGAAAACACCTCTGAGGTATTTTTCTGCAAAATGTTTATGTGCAAATCACAAGTGGTAAAACACAGCAGAATATTAGCTGTGAAATTTGATCTTACTCATTTTCTGTAGGTATGTAGAATTAGAATTTCCAAACACAGTAAATTTAGCAGTTGCCTGCTCCAGAATTCAACTTCATAAATATGCAGGTTTTACAAATGGGTTTCAAGTGGTGGTTTCCAAGGCAGAGGCTGTGGTATGATCTTCTAAGACAGCACCTCAGCAGGAATTTATTAGCCAGCCTGGGGAGTGTGTACTTAAACTGATTCCAGTCTATGAACAGGAGGACAGCATTACTCTGATTGACCTTTGGCACATAAAAACCAAGTAGATTTTTTGGCACCTAATAAACAATGGAAAGAGAACAAGGCTTTATTTTAAAGGCATATACTTTACCAGATACTTCAGCTTTTTGGTGCTTCTAACATTTTTAAGGTAACCTAAATATAAAATAAAGAGCTCTATTGGGCTTTTTATAGACTTCCGTCACCTGTTAGATGTTTGTCCTTCACGAGAAAAGTCAATCATATTACTGTGAGGTAAGAGAAGTTCCACCACTTCTCAGCTCCTCTCTTCCACCTCTAATGCACTCGACAGCAGCAGATCTGGTGTCTGTAATGAAGCTGTTCCAGGAAGCCCTGGTTAAACAATTGCTTTCAAAGTCTAATGCCAGCTGCAGCACCTCAATATGTGAAATCCTACTCTTCAGAAGAACACATTTCACTGATACTCTGTATCTTTTAATGAAAATATCCTTTAAGGGAATATTTTATTCCAAGAAAAGCATCTTCCAAAATAACCTTTGAAGGAATATGACATTGGAATAAATTGGCAGTTGTTACCAAATAAAAATAACTTTTATACGCAAACTTAAATTTATTTTAAAATACAGCTTGTAACATTTTTAACTAGTGAAAGCAAGGAAGCCATATTTACTCTTTCTTTCTTGAGACTTTCAAATGCAACAGCTGGAATGCAATTTGGTACTTCCTCTCTTAGGCATACCAGCACTGGAAACAAACAAACAAAAATTCCTTGCTGAGAAACAGGCTCAGAAAGTCCTAAAACATCTGCCTCTCTGATAAGCTTTTTCTAAGGGAATGACAATTCTTATCTCTTGGAAAAAGGACCTGTCAAAATTGTTGTGTTTAAAATGCAGGCAATTATTTGCAGCTAAGAGTATTTTGTGTTGCATCTAGTTTGGAATGTAAAAATTAACATACCAGTCACAAAGGATTGAACCTGTTTATGAAGGTCGGGGCAAAAATAGATTCATTTTGCACTGAAACTTCTGGCGGATGGAGGAAGGCATGTTGAGGCCTTGAGTGATGAAAAATTTTAACCACAGTGTTTACATGTAAGACAAGCTTACACAGCTGTACAAAATGCCAGAGTATAATGAATTTTACATGTCCTGTTTTGCCACAGGAATCAGCTCAGAGAAGTGGCACTTTAGTTGGGCAGATGCAGGAAGACACCAGAGCACCTGTTTATGCTAGAAGAGCTTGGTTATGAAAAAAGTCTTAGTTACTGGAAAGGTGTGAGTGATATACCATACCCATCATTACAGAAATGTGCCAAAGCTTAGGGAATGATCTAGGAAAAGCAGAGAAAGGATATTGTTACTGTAAACTGAGAGAATTTGAGAGAAAACTAAGAATTATCATGTTGGATAATCAGTGATCTGCTCTGTGGACACTGACTGCTTTATCTTCCATTTTCCATATCTGCCGGAAAATAAACACGAAAGTGAAATTATACTTCATTTGAAAAATCATGTTAAGTAGAAGGACTAATACAATCCTGTCTAGCAAAATGGTCTCCTGTCTTCTGTGGTATGCCAAAAGGGGTTTGGAAATTTCAACATACATCTTGTGTTCATCAGAATAAATTTCTCATTATTTTGTCCTGCTCTTCAGCAATACATATTTCCCTCTGTAAGTGCAGCAGCTATTTAGCCATCAACAGAGTGCTTTGGGGAGAGGGAGGGGCAAGCAAACTAGCTGCAATAACATTTGCCTTAGCTAAAGGAGTGGTGTAAAGAGCATCCCTTGAGTGCAAGAAGAATGTTAATGTCAGACAATTAAACCTTCAGAAGCAGTGAAATGCCAGTTAATAATGGCATTATCAACTATTGAATAGTGTTAACTGTCCCTTGTGCACAGGGATTTCCTAGCATTCGTTAATGATATAATTGTTTGCAGTTTATCACTCAATATTGTATAATGTCACAAGTTTTTCATCTGCGGCATCAGACCTGTCTCTGTTATTAAAAGTGGGCAATACTGAAGAATTGTTAATAATAGAAAGGAAATAATTTTCTGTTGGCCTTCCCATATGTGTACAACTGAAAGTGAATAAGACTTTAAATATTTTTATTCTCATTTTAAATTGGTTCAAATACCTACTGGAGGAAAAAAAAAAAGAAAAAAAAAGCAACAAACAAATTAAGGATGAGGAATCTCAGTGATACGCACATCTGAAAATATTTTTTCTCATCAAATTGCAGTTTCTTATTTTCTTAAATTTCAAAGGTTTACAAAATTTTTTTTTCAATAAATGTGAATCTACCGTAGCATCTTTTTGCTGTAAAATTCAGTTTCTTTTGCATCATAAGCCACTTCACCATTTAGGGATAGCAGTACCTATAAACTTTAGGCAAGTAGGTGAAGATTATGAAACTATATAAGTAAATGCAAATTAGATTTTTTTGAGATATTTCTGCAGAAAAGTTCAGTTTTCACACAGGAAATTATGTTTAAGGATTTATTGTTATTTCTTGCAAGCATTTTTCTGTTTGTTTTAAAATACTCTAGCTTTTCTCCTGTGATTTTATCTTACAATGCCAAAGTTATCTAGGCCCAAATGACAAAAAGGTATATAGATATCCACTTCCTATTTTAGTGGCTGGCTTTGAAATTATAGTAAATACCTTTGTCTTTTTAAATAGCCTTTAGAGCATATTTCTTACTGGTCACCTGTGCCATTGAATGCCATGATTGGTGGTTTTAATAAAATAGTTCCTATTCTTGTATTTTAATTTTCCTAGTTCTCCTAAACAGTTGTGTTGAATCCTCTCTTTTTCTGTGTCCTGTGACAACCTCTTTCATAACCATTAAAAGCTTTCTTGTTCTGATACTGAAATAATCTTAAACACATGGGGTTCTGTAGGCACTGTGAAGAAATGAGAGGCTTTTCAGAAGAGCCATGACTTCATTTCAGTTGGTTCCTCTAAAGAAACATCAAATTTCCTTCAGTTCCAGTCGTGGTACATTCATGGGTCCTCTTGAGGCTCTTGGTGAGGCAGTGAGGGTTCTGTGTCTCGCTCTGCTCCTGTCTTTATACAGGATGTAGACAAATTAGAAATCAGCTACAGGGTAAAACATCCAAGAGGTATAAAACCAGAGAAATTTGTTCCCTCAGATTGTTCAGCTTAACATTAACAGGGAAAAAAAAGAGGACCAAACAAACCAACAAACCAACAAAACCCGCACACACACACACACACAAAAAAAAAAATAAAAAAAAACAAAAACAAAAACAAAAAAAAAAACCAAAAAACAAAAAAAAAAAAAACAAAAAAAAAAAAAACAAAAAAAAAAAAAACAAAAAAAAAAAAAACAAAAAAAAAAAAAACAAAAAAAAAAAAAACAAAAAAAAAAAAAACAAAAAAAAAAAAAACAAAAAAAAAAAAAACAAAAAAAAAAAAAACAAAAAAAAAAAAAACAAAAAAAAAAAAAAAAACCACCAAAAAAAAATCACCAGGAAGAGGATGAAGGAGAAAGAAAGTAGTTTAATTTGCAACATAAACTTTTTGTCACGGAACAGTTACGGGTATTTCAGTACTGAAGGGAGGGAGGGGTACTGTAAGCCAAGGACAGGAAACAGAAGTCAGAGACATTCAAATTAAAATTAAGGCATTAATTTTTAAGAGTAAGGCCAAATAAATCACTGCAGAATGAGGGAAGGGTCTCCAGCTTTTCTCATCTTCAAGCCTGTAGATGTTTCTGGAAACAGCTGTAGCAACATGAATTAATAGACAGGGGTCACTGTACTGGTTGCAATAGCATATCCTGCAACATGTGGGAGGTCAGACTGAAGGATCTAAAGGTTTTTTTCTGACCTTGAACATCAAGCATTATTATCTGCAATCTTAAAATATAACTGCATACTGCATAAAATATAATTGCTCATGTTTGGGGTGGTTTTTGATCTTTCCAAATTGACGGCCACCTAATGAGAGATTGGGCTTCTCTGTGTTATGCTTTTAAATTCCCCATTTCTACATTTTTGATGCAGAAATTCAGAAAATGTAATTTTCCTTAAAACAAAAAAGAAGTAATCTTGACTGTCTCATGCTCAATTCCATGTTTAGAGACATAAATATTGCTCAGTGACATTTTTCTAACCCAAGCATTGTTTCAGTAGCCTTTGGCAGCCTTGCTAGTTTGAATCTGAAAGTCTGAATAAATTATTTCCAATATCCAGCCTTTTTCAGTAACATTTTCTTCTTGTTTGTGATGTAGTAGTTGGCTGCTATCCCAAAAAGCATCCTTTTCCCTTTGTGGTGTTCTATTTTTGACACAGATTAATACAGGCATTGATGATGATGATGATGATGATGATGATAGTAGCAATAGTATTGAATACTGAAAGTAGCAATAGTAACAAGCATCTTTTTGGGTACTTGTTAGGGCCACAGATAACCATTATGCTTGCAGAACAGAAGCAAAAACAAGACACATAGCCTAAGTTAGTATAGCATGAAAAGAAATAATTTCTAGTATGAAAAACATACTTGCAGTGAGAAATTAATTTTATACCTGAGTTCATCCTCCAGTTCAGTATCACAAGATGCAGGCTGGATTCATTTTGGTCAAAGATAAACCATAAATTGGCCAGCTCTGAGAGGCCCACCATGAATCCATGGGCTTAGACTAGTTGATAGTTTTTAGGAGCTGCAGTTTTTTGCCAGTTATAGTGCTGGCAGCATCCTCAGAAGTTAGCTTTCCTCTTGGTTTTCCTTGATGTATAGCATTCCTTTGTTGTTGAAATGTCTCCAACAAAAAAAAAAAAAGTTGGTATCTTCATACACTGACTATTCTCTTTCTGAATAAGGGCATCTGCCAGTTCTTCTTTGACAACTGGTGAATTAGTACATCTTTTATGTGTTCCTTAAGAACAAAACCCAGATCCCCTTTTCATGATGTCTTTGGTCTATTGCTGATTAAAAGATGCCTCCAGACTGTGGTACAGGACAGACTGCTCTACTCAATTTTCTTTGAAATGTCGCTCCTCCATTTGTTTAATTAAATCACCAAAAATCAGATGCCTTTGTGGAATATCTCTGAATTCACCTCAGGAATAAGATCATAGCTTCATCTGAAGTCAGTCTCTAAACAGCCAGCCATGTATGCTCTGCTCCAAGCTTCAACCAACATCAGACATTCATAACTTTTTGGTTATAAAAACTAAATTTTTTTTTTCCTTTTTTTTTATTTTCTGGGACAAACATGATTTTCACTTCCCTCACGGTCTCAGTTAAAACAAGAGACTTCCCCTACTCTAGATGTTCCCCCTCAGGACTTCACTATTTTGATGTAGAAACTAGTTCTTAATCTGAGTTAAACTGACACCTAACACCATTGCAACTTGTTATTTGTGCAAAAGAAATCTGATCGTTAGCACGGGGTCTAAATTATGTTTTATTTAAAATGTTCTTTGACTGCAAGCAAAAATATTTCTTCTAATCAGTATTAAAGAGTCTGAAGGTCCTTAGGGCAGTTGGCTTGTGCTACACTGATCTAGACATGTATGGATATTTCCTTTTTTATAAGGCATTTCTTTAGATCAGACATCTATTGCAAGAAAGAAGTACAAAGATACAGATGTATTAGGTTTGTGCAGATTTACAATACAAACAAGCAATAGTTGCTTGTTTGGGACATCAAGAGCCTTGGTCCTGTGGGGTTCACTTCCTCTGAGGACTCAGCATGGCTGGGAGGGTCAGTAGGACCTGCTCCATGTAAATACTGATCCTCAAGCTGGAGGATCAGTTCAGTTTTTTTCAGTTCTCCATGCAGTTTCTGAGAACTTCACGTTGAGCGAGTCCAATGCAATCTTTTAAGTTCTTCTCTCATGTAAACTAACTTACAGTTTTGGAGCATCACTTGGAAGCTCAAGGAGCCTTCAGAAAACATTCAGATTGAACCCTCAGTGTGTTTTAGTTTGAAGGGACACCTGAAATAAAAAGCTTCCTTCCTAATGTGCAGCGGATGGTATGGTTTATTTATTGCATGAAATATGAATTTTAAACTCATTGTTTCATCCTCTGCCATCATCTTTTGTCTGTCTTCCTAAAGCAAAGGAGACACTTGCAGAATCCCTAAATGTAACCATCTGGTTTTTTTCTGCTCCGACACCTTATACCCCAAAATCTGAATGCAGACCCACTCTAGCATCATTTGAGTTGTTAGTATAGGATGAGTAAACAATCTGACTTGCACACTAGCGTTGTTCTGCATATGAGGCCCAGGTTCACCAGTATTTGTCCAAGAGGCCTCACAGTAGTGTTTCAAACGGATAAAGGTAAAATACTTCAAGCCACGTACTGAAGTTATTCTGTTTCCTTTCAGTCTTCAAGTGTGTAGAAGAGAATACATGAGATGAGATGAAGAGAAATTTTTACTCCTATAGCTGCACAAGCATCCAAGAATCCGGCCTTTTATTGTTTTAATTTCCTTTTTTATTGCAGTCTTAGAGAAACAGAAGTTTTTTTACAAGCTTCCTGATTTAAAACCATAAATCTCTCCATTATTTCTGCATGCTAGTTTAATATTATCAAGCATGTTAAAAATAGAAAAAGGTAAATTGTCTGCTGACATTTCTTATATGGTGTAAAATTTACTTACAGTATATTGGGCCTGTAGAATTAAATGAAGGAAATGGCATTGGGAAAGTACAGATCTAATATTTTATGGAGTATGCATCAAAATCTCAAAAGAGAAAGGCAGGTGAAATTACAGGCACATCCTTCTTGATAATGTTTGTATTTGAGGCTCTTTTAATGGCTTTGTACCATATGCAGACTGATATTGACCTTAACATGCACAGATAAAACTGGAAATGTGTAACTATTAATCCACACCTCAGTGGCTTGCCAAATTCTTTATTGTCCCGTGATTTTAGCCCTCTAGTTTTCTCTTTTAATTAAGTAGTGACTGTGAAAATGTAATAAATTCTGTGCAAAACAACTAAGCATACTCCTGAACTACAGACTGTATTGATTTCAGTCCAGTAGATCATAGCCATGGGGACTATGTGCCTGAAGGGTAACAAAGTGAACCTACAGCTCTGTCATCTCATTTTTGTCCCCTGATGTGACACCTTTCCGCTTCTGGGGATGCAGAGTGAGCAATTTTAGTCCAGCTGTAATTGTGTGTTTTGTTCTGTGGCTTAGCAAACTGGGGTATTAGAGAAATGCAGCAGCAGTCTCTTCCCCAGAGGTTGAGGGCATTGTGTCTCTGCAGGCAGAGTGCATGATCTTGCTGGAGTACCCACCATCTGCCTGCCTACTGCTCCTGGGAACAGGAGCATTTTATTTCTCTGTTGAAACGTGTTATGTAAGCACACATATTTTTCACAATCTAATTTTGCACAATACACAGTGTCTCTTTTGGTCATTTGCATTTTCCAGCAGTGCTAATTAAATCAGCACGAGGGGACTCAGCTAACCAACTGAGACTGTCCCAGAATGTAACAGCCTCTTCTCTTCACGCTCCGAGCAGCTGGTTCAGTGCTCCAAGACCAAGTGCTGTCTTTCATGCTAAAGTACCATTCTACACAAAAGGTACTTCTGATGTAATCCATAGAGACATTGCTCTATTGGCTACATGTACAGTAATTTTGAAGTGTTTATTAGGTGGCATTAAAAAGACTTCGAATTTTTTGTTTTAAAAAAATCAGTCCTATTTTTCTAGGTTTTTGAGAGCAGGCTAATTTGAAGCTACATTTGGTTTGCGTGCTGGGGATCTGCTATTTTTATCTGACCCAGAGACATGGGTCATGCAGTCTGGCTGTGCCTAAAAGTGAAGAACCGTGTTGCCCTGCTTAGAAAACTCTGTCAGCAGTAAGTACATGGCAACTGTTTGCTTTGTCATCTACAAACCTCTGTGTTGTATTTTGTGGTTATTTACTTTCATTTCATCCTGCCAGCTTATCTCTGAGACAAATAGGAAGATTTTCCTTTCCATATGTGTAAAAAAGAGTGACAGTAGGTATTGTATCCAGAATGGGAGTGATTCAGAGGCAGAATTAGAGACACTGTCTGCCCTGCCACATTGCAGCAGCCAGAACACCCAGGCTCTGATGGTTCATTTTTGCTTTGACATAATGTTTGTCAGAGACAGACCACCAAATATAATGACCCAGAGTGTGATCCAGAGCAATAGTTCTCTGATGTGAGACTGGAGCTGAGTGCTTTTATGTTGTTATATTTAATTAACAAATATTGTTATATTTAATTAACACCTAAGTAGGGTGCTAATTCCCTTTCAGTGGAATTAACAGTATGGTCTTCTTGTAAATCTCTAAATATTACATCTGATGCTAGTCTAGTTATGTTTTGTTTGGTTTGTTTTTAAGCCTAATAATGACCTGTTCCACTAGTAGAGCAGAATTTGTTCCAGGTTCTTTGAGTTCCAGGTTCTTTGCTTTGACCTCAAGCACTCCAATGTCTTCACTCTCTTCTGTCTCGACTGAAATGCAGGTTTCTTAGTGTGCAGAACACATCACCACTTCAGTGTTACCCTGCAAGGGCTGAACAGTGCATCCCGCTGGCCCAGTGGTCTCTCAACACTGCCAAGGCACTCACCTGCACTTGGCTTGGCGACAGAAGTGCCACTTGCTCAATTTCCAGTGTGACTCATTGCAGATTTGTGTGCTGAGAAATTTCCAGGCTGTCCTGGTTAACTTGTGTGATACCTGTGAGGTGGTGCCACTGTGGGCTGCGAGCTGAGAGGAGCATCCCACACAAATGAAGTACAGAGGGCTGTGACACTTAACAGGTGCTGAGTATTGTGTTGTTTAAAAAACTGGAGGATACCTTCTCAGCCTCAGGCTTATTTGCATGTTTTTGGTTGCCCTAATTTCCCATGGCTAAAAAATAGCTGCAAAGCATCTCCCCTTTTAATTTTTCTCAGTGCTTTACTCTTGCTTTGACTTGATATAAATGCCATGACACTTGGTTCTATAAGTAGCATTTTCAGGGCAGGAAACACATTTGATAACATATTCAGTCTCAGAGAATATCAATAGTTTTGTGAACTCTGAAAAATTCAGATTATTGCAAAAGTGAGTGCAAGTTTCTTGAATAGAAAGTCTGCAAAATGCTGTTGTGCTATTTATGACTATCAGAAAGCGAGAAACTAATGTATTATGGTTGTGATTTTTCGTGTTACATTATGAGTTCAGACTCAGATGCTGCAAAGACTTTAAAAAACTGGGCTGTCATGATTCAGATACCAAGTTAAATGATATTTTTAAACTATTATTAGAACTCCTGCAATGGTAACCTCTGTGAGCTTTACTTCCCTCATAAATTGTGTATTACTGGGATTCTTTTACCCAGATTAATTTTTCTTTTTAAAAAGTGTCAGCACATAATTCACAGCCTATTAATATGGCAATATTATTTCCAGAAGTAAGGAAAATAAGTCTCTATCTCAAGCAATTAAAATTGTGCAGCTATGATTTAAGTAAAATACCTTTCAAATAATTCAAGTCTGGTAAAATTATGCCACTATTCCAATTCAGTCTTTCATATTTTATTTAAATACATGTCAGACCTCAAAGTTCCATCACAGTTGTCTTCCACAAAGATAAAATGAAAAGAGTATTAGAGAAAAAGAATATTTGTGTCCCTAGTAGATGAACAGTTGTACTGATGTATTAATAGAAGAAGAGTATTAAACAGAACAGTAACTTTTCCATTAAAGGTGAGGAACAATTTCTGTCTGCTTTTGCAAGGAGCTGGCTTTACCCATTGCAGAGCAAGGACAGGAGAATGTTTGTCCACGGGAAGAGAAATTTGAACATATAAGTTCTGCTTATGCTTGAATAATGAAACTTGTAACAGAATCTTCACAGAGACTGACAGTCAGTCCGTGTAGCTCCCAGCACAGGGTTTTAGGGGCAGCTGGGCAGAATGGAGCTCAGAGGGGACTGCAGAGGCTCTGAATGTGGATGGCAGAGATGGCTCTTGGTACACATGAGATGTGTGTGGCTGATTCCTGAGGAATATTGTCTGAGCAGTTCCTTCTCCCAGGTGTTCTGGGCATCCACCCCCCAACTCCAAGAGAGCTTGCAGGGTTTCAGTGCTGGGTGAGTGACCCTTAAAGCACAGAGAATTACACTGACACAGTGAGGTATCATTTGTATCCATCCAGAACAAATGAGGCCTCCATTATCACCATTACTGTGTATTACAGATTAATTTTTCAGAGAAGTCAGTTGTCCCTTTTTCTAATGAATATGTCAGTTAACAGCACATGGGCTGGTTTTTTTCCAAGTATACACATAAAAATATTTTGCTACAGCTTGATTAAAAATAAAATTCTTACATCTTTCTGACATTTTTTCTTATTAATTAAATTTGCCTGTTGGATATTTCTGGCTAATATAGATTTCCCCAGAATAAAAAGCATCTTCCTGGAAATATACCCAACTCAAATAACAATATAAATATTTTTCTGAAGCTAAAGCCAGCCTTACTAGTCTGCTCAAATGTTTTTACTATGATACAGTCAATCTCTGGTTAAATCTTTTCTGTGAATTTTCATCTTTATGTGGCCTCAGTTTTCAAAGATTCTTTGTCTTTAGAAGAATACCAAGAATATGTATTATTTCCCTTTTCCAACTAACTTCTGCTTGTCAGTTTCTAGAACTTTCTTTGGGAGCTGTATCTGAGCACTCAGTTACATAACAAACATTGGCATTAGCAAATTTCAAACTGTTGTGGCAGCTTTTGACCAAATAGAAGAAGATTTCCTGGAGTGAGAGCATCTGAATGCCAGGTAGTATTTGACTGCTAGTAAAGGCTTCTGTAAATATGTACAAATTTCAAGAGAAACCTATCTGTGCAAATATTGCTGGCTTCTATATGACGGCACAGGATGAGTGTGGGGTTTGACATTCTCATTTTGTAAGTAAATGTGTAATCTCTTACAATTTTATGTTTGTCAAAAACATCTGTAAAGATAATTATTTCCCTTGTAGCACGTCTTGTAGGAACAATATGTGTCTTTTAAATATCTCAGTAGCAGTCATTAAAGTTTTTGTGAAAGTTAAAAATCAAATCATTGATAAACTGGAGGCATCTACACACAGGTGGTTCATAATTACCTTTAGCAAATGTGCAAATCTGGAATAAAAGGCAGTTTATTTCCAGACAGGCTTTGTAGAGAACAGCAGCATTATTTGAATATCACTTTATTTGTGTCCCTATTAACTGGAACACCAAATAAAAGATGATTATTCTGAAAGCAAAGTGCCTCAAACTGTCCTTTCTGTTACAGGAATGACAGCTGGACTTTTTTTTTTACCAGCCAGGTAAATCATGGCATTTCCCAGCAACTTCAATCTATATTGAAGAGTAAATTAACTGAAGAAAACAAAGTACCTCTAAGTAGCAAAGGTACAAAATGTTTTTACTGGGTAAATATCTATTTTTGAGGTTGATTTGGGGTAACTTTGAGATTAGAAAGTCCATGTTGCATGCTGCTGGCAGCCTTTGGAAGGTGTTCCAGCTGGCTTTGCAATGGAAAACTGTCTCTGTAGCCATGAGGAGTGGAGCTCTATATTGTAATAGCTGAAGTTCAGCAATCTCAGGTAAAGTACAAAATGCAGATGTGTTTGGCTCTGTTGATTCTCCTGCTGACACAGCTTCTCTGTATCATTACAAACCACATTTTTGCTTCCAGCACAGTACACACTTGTGTCTTCATATGTCAAACAGAGGCTTTAGGCTAGCCACAAAAACGAAGAAAATAAATCCAGGGAATGATATGCTTTTACAGTGTTCCTAGAATCAGTCTTCCCCCGTGGTGCTGGTCTCATTTGTGGCTGCTCCAGGGCATCCTGTTTATCTGGTCCTCAGACTACCCCAGAAGGTACAACAAAGGCAGGTGTAACAGTGATGAATTGAACTCAGGGTGTCCTTAGGCAGTGAGGAGTCCTCTGTTCCCAGAAACTGTGGAAACTTTTCTCCACTGTGAAGATCAAAGAGTGTGCAAACCTCAGCCTGTCACTTGGTCTGAGGAGAGCAGGTGGAATATATCAAATTAGAGGTAGAGGATAGGGAATTACATATTTCTACAGACATATACATCCAAATATGAATTCCCATAATGGAGAAAATCAGTCATTGGCTAGAATTTATTGCAAGTTTTTAAATACAGTCTATATGTAGTGCCATCCCCATGTAGTTTAACCTGGAAGTCCTGCAATCCTTTATTTTAAAATTTTGAATTTAAAATGCTAGGAGGAAGAAATCAAAGGATAAAGCTAAGGATGCAAGTCTAAGTGTTACAAATATGATACGTGTGTATGGTATATAATATAAAACATCCATAAGCAAAAAAGTTAGTAATATAATCCGTACCCAAAGAGAAAGACTACCAAATAGCAGGCTATGAAAGAGAAGGTAATTTCCATCAATAAATTAAATCCTAGAATGTTTTTCATTGTATATAGCACATTGAAGAATATCTAGATCTAATTTTTTTTCCAAAGCCTTGAAGTTTATTTAGATTTCCATTAAAGGATCATGGAATACAATTTGTTGGAGTAGCCCCAAATATGAAAGAAATTAATTTTCTCCTTGAGGATTTTCTTGTATAATTCCTTCTTGACTCCTTGTTGATTCTCACACACATTCCACAGAGCTCATAGCTCACCCCAAAGGTTTGAGGCTTTGCAGGTCAGTCAGATGGCAGACTTGGCTGAAGGTAGTGGTGAAAGGCAGGCAGAAGTGCAAAGACGATGTGTAGTTTAATGTAGGGATAGAAAGGCTTTAAAATAAAATGTGTGATCTTCAGCTGATGACTGTCAGTGTAATAAATCATTCTTGTAATTTACTAAGGTTTTGGGATTTGTACTGTTCCGGTGTTTGTGTGTTTTACACAGAGACCTGAAGGAACATCCCCTATTGAATATGCCCATTATACCATGACTGGTGAAATGCCAACATTCATCTTTATACTAATCTGAGCACGAGATAGGTTTTTTGAGAATAATTTCCCTTAAATAATAGGCTTAGCTATAGGCTGTATTTTAATAACGAATCCTTATAAAATCCAAGCAAGAGTTTTCATATTACTTGGAATTTTCATATTCTCTCTTAAAAGTGATTTTTCTGGTTAACTGTTGCCAGTTAAAGAAACTATTAAAGTAAATCATCTTACACTGACTCGTAAGTTTTAAATGCCTGAGATCTTTATTAATCAAATACTAAAATAAGATATATTTCATTTGTTTAAAAAGTACCATTTGTACTACAAACAGAAGGAAATCATATGAGTGGTGGTAATCATAATTTTTTTTCCTTTAATGAAGACTTTCTTAAGGATATTTTTTTGAAGTTCATTACAATAAGATATCACTGAACTTGTGGGAGGGAAAAAGGGGTTTGTGGTGCTCTTCTGAGAGGATCATCTGGAGAAAAACCTGGGGATACAGCAGGAAATTTTGGTTTATGCTTAAAATCTTTCAGGATGTAAAATAGAGGGAGTGTTTGGGAGCTGTGCCTGATATTTCTCACAGCTGTGTGGTGCCCATCCCTCAGTGCTGCTCATTGCTGATTTTTGTGCACCAGCCTGGATGTGTGTGGGTCTGGAGAACAGGACAGGAACAGGAGAATTATAGGTCACCTCACATTAGGTTGTATATGACAGAATGAAAAAAAAAATGATAAAGATGTTTAAGGATAAGTGGTCATGGTGTTACTAAAATGATTGGAATGACTGTGTTCTATAGGATAATTTCAGGTATTCTGGATTCTTACTGGACCATTTAAAGAGACATTCAGAAATGAGCAATTAGACCATGCACACAGCTTTTTGCCTGTGATGACTATGATTTTCTTGATATCTCCCAGAGAGAGTCACAAAAAATATTCTTTCACTCAGCTTGCTGAGTAAAATAATTTTTTATCTCATTGGTAGAGAAAAGAATAAATCAGATATTCCTGATATACCTAAATTTAAAGAATTTAGGTCATCATTTAGGCTACTTATAGAAAGGTCAATTAGATTATCTGTGAACAGTGAGGGATAAATTAATCTAGCAGGCACCATATTGCATGTATTGTACTGAAGAGGTGCAGAAGAAACTTGAGCTGTTGTCAGATGGCCATGGACCCACCCCATGGTATGGATATGAAGCTTCTGGTACCACCTGAATAAATCATTTGGATGAGACTCTCCAGTAGAATACTCCTGCTGAAGCTGGTGAAAGCCAGGTCATTCAAGGCATTTGATTTTGCCAAATATATGGCTTATGTTTACAGTCAGAAGTAGAAGCTTGTTAAAAACAAGGGGAGAGCCAATCTGATTAAAGTAGGGCAGTAGAAGAGATCCAAATGTTTATACTGACAGTTTATGAGCTTGTCTGCTTTCACAGAGTAACAATACTAAGACACTTCCTTTAGCTTCCCTGGATGCAGATCATGGACAGATGCAAATATAGATCTAAATGTCGTGCTTGCACATAGATGTTTCTAACCAGAAGTATTTATAGAAGCCAGGGAAACTGAAATCTTTTAAATTTTTATCCCAGAAAATAAAAATCTAAGGCAAATTATTCTCAGATGAGATGTGATTGATTTTACTGTGAAAAAAAATCCAAATAATTTACCACACCACATTTTGGGAAGACAGTTCAATGAAAGATTGTGATACAAGATGAGCAAATGCTAATGGGTGAATACTCAGAAGTGTTTCTTGAAAGTTTATGCCAATAATAATGTCTTAAGGGTAAAAGCAAATTATGTAGAGCTACTATTGCAGGAACAAGAGGGATATTCATGTTTACATGTTCTTCATGGAAAATATAATGCAAGTGTAGTGGATTCCAGCTGGAGCATCAGTGAGTTACTGCATAGGAAGCTACAAAAAACCTGTTACTATATTTAGAATTAGAGAAAATTATAGACCTTTATTCCTGCCATTTTCTTGGAAATGGCAATTATCTTCAGGTTTGAATCTTCTAATGAGCTAGAAACTGTTCAGTACCCTTTTGTCTGTATGTTCCTTAGTATACTTCTTTGCTGATTGGACTTTCCTACTAGATTTTATGAAGAGAAGCAAACTGAGAGAAATGCATTAGAACACTGTAAAAAGTTATACATTGCTCATTAAATTCGTAAGTATAACATGTAAACAGAGCAGATTTTAGTTCAGCCAAGTGTGTCTTATTTTATAATGTCTGGAATCAACTTTGGTCATGGTTATGAGTTTGCTGTCATGATTGGTAGCTGTACCTAAACCACACATACATTATGCAAGAGATCATTACTGGAAGTATTTAATTCACATCCTATGTTTCTCAGCTAGCAAAGCAAAGGGATTCATTGGAGTGAAATGAAACTGAAACAGAGCACAGGCCTCAAGCCAGCAAAAAGGAAAAAAAAAACCAAAACAACCACCATAAAAGCACTGCATGGCTGCGAGCCAGTGAATGCTCGCTCCATCATGCAGTTGTCAGCCTCCTCCTGTGGCAGCGGCCAAAGAACCCTATAAATTATGGTCTCTGGGCTGGGTTCCTAAAGCTTGAGCTGTGTAATACCTCTGCCACACAACAGTGCTTCCTGCTGCTGTCACATGCAGTGAGCAGGATGGGGCCTGGGGGAGCTCCTTCCCTCTGAGCTCCAGCCTGAGAACCTCAGGGCAGCACTGGGGGATTTGTGGAAGGGCACCAGTGGTCCCTGAGCACCCTCACAAACTCCTCCACTGTGGGTGTCCTGGGAATAAGAGAAAAGAAGGGAGTTGGGTTCATGTCAGGAATTTTTCCACATCTCAGTAATTTTCAGTGTTCTGCAAAAAGAGAAAATAAATGTAAGTTGAATTCTACAGAAACCAAGTCAGTCACTTGTCTAACTGGGCTGGGTAGGACCATTAAATAGTAGTTGCTGACTGTAAAAATGCTTTTCCTGTTTCTTTTTCTATGAACTTGATGTCAATGTCACTGTTCTTCTTTCTCTCTAAAGTAAAGCAAATGATAAAATTTTGTGTGTCTTATTTTCAGCCTTTTGGGGGACATAGTCCTATTATTATTACTGATGTTATTCTTGATTTATATAGTCTGTAACACAAACTGTAATTCACTGCTGCTGAATCAAGACTGGTTTACATATTTCCAATTCACTATAGTTTTCTGTAGTTAAAGACTCATAACTGCACATGCAAGATGTTGTTCTGATTGTACATCAAAAGGATCAGGCTTCTCCAAAGCTCAGGTACAATAAATACCACAAAAGCATGTCTGGAATCAATATGCTTTTAAAAAGCATCAGGTAAAAGTACAGAACTTTTTAGGGGACAAAAGCAGAAGAATGAAAATTGAAAGGATGAACTAAAAATATACTGTATCTATTTTTCAGGGCTCTAGAACTATTTTGTTTTTTACAGTTCCCAGGAGGAAAAAGTCATTGTTTTACTAGATTAAAAATAAAATAGGTAGCTTATGTCCAAAGAATTGAAAAACATGAATTAGTTCAGAAAACAGAATGACTTTTGAAGAAGAAAATTTGTAATTGTACATGTGTTGATTGTAGTTAACCTGACTGCTCTTTAAAATCAACTACAATCAAAACTCTACAGTATATACTCATATATTAGGAAAAAAATTATATTGTTTCCATTATGTTTGGAAGCTGCTAAGTTTTATTTCCCCTGCACTATGATTTTGTTTCTGATAGAAACTTGCTTTTGAATTGCATGTAACAAATGCAAGGCTGTAGGCACCTCTTCCTGTAAATAGACATTTTTATATCTAGCTAGTTTGCCAAAAATATCAGGTGACTCTTTTTATGGAGTGCTTAGGAGGTTCTAGTGCATTCATTACACATCTTGAACTAAACGAACTAAATAGCTGTGTTTGACACAAGAGGCTGTAATTAAAAAATGCACTTGGAGAGTCAGAAATCTGTGGAGGTTCCTACACTGACTAATGTTATAAGTTGAATGATTTGGGTTTGTGTCAGTGGGCAGGCTACAGCTGTTGTTCTTGAACTGGCATTTTCTCAGGCTGCCAAAAAGCATCAGCATCACTGGGCATGTTCTGTATATTAGAGTGAGTAGAGCAGGAGCTGCAGGACCTTTAGTGTCTGCAGCCGATCACGAAGGACAGCAGACTCAGAGAATTTCTCTACAGCCTCCTCAGAAATCTCACAAGGAATTAGAAGGAAGGATGGTCTCGTCTGCAAGCTGAACCTATTGAAAGAAACAGAGTTAGTAGTACAAAGTAGTAGATCAGTTAGATCTTGGGGATCCTTGGAAGAACAGAGATCCATATGGAAATTCTCAGCCTCAGGGAACCAAGCATACAGGTATTTTGTGTCTTGTGAGCTGGGGTGATTTTTTCCTCCTTCTTTTGATTATGAAAGTTTGCCATGTTTTTTTGCCTTTAGCTAAAGAAGAGAGAAATTATTTATAAGCTTTTTATAAACCTGGAACAAAAGGTTTTGAAGTTACTGACAAAGAGCAGCAGTAATAACGGACTTATAATAGGCAGATAAATAGGAATAGCTGTAAAAAGAAATACATTTTAATTTATAACCCTTTGTGCTCTGCAGTGACTTTCCTATATTTAGGTAAGGATGTTATGTGTTCCTATTTACAGGAAAATCTTTATCTAGCCTAAGTCAATAAGACTTTTGGCAGAGGGTTCAATAGCAAATGCCATTTGAAAAAATCTTTTAAGGTTGCATGTGCAAAGCAACAAGTTAGGGATCTATCTACTTGCAATTTTTCATCTTGGAAATATGTGTCAAAACTCAATGTAGTAATGATTTTCTATATTTTTCCTGCGTCAGAATTTCAGAGAGAGAAGAAATTGAGTTATTTATAGACTTCTTCATAATTATAAATGTGATCACTATTCAAGGTTAAAAGAAATGGGGAGGAACTATATTGGGAAATGCTTATTAATCATGTTGGATTAGATTTATAGATATGCCTTTCATAGTGGAACATGATACACCAGTCAATGGCTAAACAGTAGTTTAAATTGTTTTGCTGTAAAGTTATAGTAAAAGTAGCAAATACAAGGTTTTTTACTTAGTCTTTTCCACATTTACACTGCTTTGCTGAAATGTTGTAATGATATTTTTGGTGGTAGAAATAAAATATGAACCCTTGTTTTTGGTAGTGTCTCTTTCAATTGTGAGTTCTATCAGAAAATACATACACATATATGGATGTATGAAACAAAACATATAACATTTATATGATCACTAAGTACAGCCACATTTTATTCTGGTTACACATGGACTAAAAACACTGGACGCTGCAGGGGGATTTTGCACCAAGATTTTTGGTTTAATAAGAAATGGGAAATTGGTACAAGGTCATGTACCTAAAAACATGTAATAATACATGTTACACCTAACATGTAAACTTTATACCTAATACTTTATTATTTAGATACATATGTAGATAGTTATATAAAAACAATATGTTCAAGTTTTGTGCAGAAAGAAAATTGACATTATATTCCATACAATATTCCTATATGTATTTTCTGCACTGTACAGATTTAGCCAGTTGTCACTAACTGTTTTTAACCTTTACAATTACCAATAGTAAAAAATACTGTACCAACCACATGCTTTAACCAGAAAGCTCTGTGTACTTTTCTTTTCCATCATGACAGAAACGTGGAGGAAAATGAGCCACAAAGCCTTCACAAGTGATTCATTGCTTCCATCAAAGCAATATAATTTCAAATTGTACTTTCATTTGTCTTTTCCCTGACAGGAGGCATTGTTGATAAGGACCTCCGTCACTACCTCAATCTACGGTTCCAGAAAGGTTCGGTGGACCACGAGCTCCAGCAGATCATAAGAGACAATCTCTACCTCCGCACAGTGCCATGTAAGTTGGGTGGAGATGGACAAACCTGCCTTTTTAGTGGCAACAGGCTATCTGAGTGAGTGCTGCTGAGGCCCTTTGCAATGCATGAAGAGGTGGTCTGTGGGTAAAACAGCCTTCCTGTAAATAGATTTGTGGCTTGGTTCCAGTCTTACACATTACTGCTGAGAAATTCAGCTGTGCAATGCTGATGTTTTTGTGCTGTTTTCAAAGTTGTCATTTCATAAAGTGTGGCTCTAGAATAATAATAATCTTATTTCTTCTGTAGTTTTAGACAGCACATATTTAAAGAGAAAAAAAAAACAATTGTCTGGGCTGGTTGAGTGGATGTCCAACAGAGAGAGTTTGATCTGCCTCATGCTTCACATATCCATTATGTAATAATGCCACTGGATTTAGAAAGCAATAGAGCAACAGAAGAAACGTATAAACTAGAATTTTTTTTGAATGCAACAGGCATGGCAATGAAAGTTTTTACTGTCTTGCATGTATGTTTGTTGCCACATAAGTCAACATTCAAAATATTCTGAAACTGCTGAAATACTTTTTGTTGCACTGATAATACTCATTTATTTCAACAGCAGACATGAAATTAAGCAGAGTCACGCAAGCCGTGTCCGGCTGTCGTGGCCATGCCTTTCAGAACAGATCTACTTGGCTGACAGACAATATATCATTTTAAAAGGACTGAAGTTCCATTATTCTTCCCTCATAAAATAATTGCTTAGCAGACATAAAATGGGTCTTCTGCTTTTGGCAAAAAAAGGGGTCCACTTTTGAACTCACAGGCGTGACACTGGAGTGACAGGCAGAGGAAGGTACACTGAGTGAGTGGCTGTGCTATTTATATGGTAATGGATGGATACTCTTTGAAAGCTGAGTTGTTGTGAATGCTACTGTATGTTTTTTTCTTTCGTAATATTAAAGAATGAAGCTTTGAAAAGCTCCTCCTAAAAAAAAATATAAATTCCTAATTTCTAATGTTTCATTTGCAACTGATCAGAAAGGAAGGTGGAGAAAAACATTTAAAAGTTATTACCTGTATGGAGAAAACAAAAAAATATTATATTTATGTGAGATTTATGATGAGAATTAGGTTTGTCTGAAAATGCTGAGAAACATCATGGCTGAAGTGGAAATGCAAGTACAAAAAAGTTTTGAGACTAAATCCCACTTCCAAAGATGTCTGGGATCACCATTAGCCTAAGCTAATGATGGTTATAATCTTGTTCTAACAGGTTATAACCTTGTTATAACCCCAGTCCATGCTCATTAGTGCCACAGGTCAAGGTTAAAGAAGAAGGAAAATACAACAATATTGCAACTACTGCACACACGTTGTGTATGACAGACACTGTCTGTCAGCAACGTGGGCACAAGGAGTATTTTTTGAGGTTGTTTTGTTTTCATTCAAGGCAATAATAAAGTGTTCTCGAGTCAGGTAAAATACAGTACTCACAGAAGCAAATTCATCATTCAAAATGAAACACTACAACCACAAAGACTACAATTTGGAATCTATAAGCATTACAACCTTTTCTTTCTGCTGTGGCTTCTCCATCTTCTGTGTCACTTTAGGTGGTTAAATATTTAGGTCATTGTTATATTATATAGTGAGCGTATTTGACGGAGTGAAAACTACTTTTTGAAATATACTATGGTGTTGCAGGTGGCAGGTGCTGATTTGCCAGGTAAGCTGGTATACTCTGAGAGTGGAGGACTCTTTTCAGTAGTAGTGGTAGGGATAAAAACAAAACAAAAAACGACCAACCAACCAAACTCCATAGTACTTAATTGGTATATTTTTTTCAAAATGTTCTTGAAAATTCTATGAAAGTAATCCTTCCTAAAATTGGTATTTAAAATGAAAGAAATTATCAAATGTAGACAGGATGATATGTGGTTATTATTGAAGGATTTTTCATAATCAGTCAAATAAAAAGGACACCATTTGTTTGCAACACAAATTTCCCCTAAATCATAATTGTGGTGAATCTTTTTTTAATGCAATTTTACTCTGTCTCCAGAATTCATGCCTAGGAGGGAAAATGTTCTCAACCGTTTTCTTATTTTCATGTAACTTAACTAATTTTTGAATCACAAACTTTACCTTTCAAGAGCACTGGTATTCAGAATCTTCTGCTCTGGGCAGTATTTTGTTTTCAGGCTCTGTGCATAGTCTGAGTACTGGTTGGTTGTCCCAACACTGTCCTTAGTATACAGTGGTAATGTTTAACTGACTGTACCCTGCCCACAAGTTCACTTAATGAGTGAACCTAACCGTGAACTTATTACAGATCTTGCAACAGATGCCAACACAGCAGAAGCAGCACTCAGTGTCTTCAAATTCTTGTGCAGGAAAATAGAGAGGGAAACCCAGCTGTAGGCAGCATAAACTTAATTTCCAATGACAAGGTTGTAACACAAAGAGGAAAAAAAATTGAAAAATAGGTGGCAACATTTTCCTTTTGATCTACAGTCTTTGCTCTGTTACAGTGACATTATTGCTGGTAAAACCATGAGAAGGTTTGTAGAGAGTCATTGACCTTGAGTTTTTCTGTTCTTTGCTTTCTGTTCACCCTGGCAGCACTGGCCCCAGCAGTGCAGTGGACATGACTAGGGGTTTCTCAGCTGTCTAGGTTAGATTAAACCACCTCTCGCTTGTGTTGAATGAGTGAGCATTCTCTGTGAAATAAGGAAGCAGAGAACCAATCCATACCTGTTTTAAATCAGGATAAGTCAACTCAAGTTAGACAACTGAACCAGGATTTACTAGAAGGTTGATAAGGTTGGGCCTTGGACTCAACCCTGGCAGTGTTTCAAGCCAGGCTGGATAAAGCTTTAAACAACCAGCTGGAGGTGTCCCAGCCCATGGTGGGGAGGGCTTGGGACTAGATGACCTTCAAGGATTCTTCCAACCCCTTAACATTCTGTGGCTCTGTGATTCTAGGTAAGAGTCTGAATTGTCTATTTTACAATTGTACAGCCCTGTGTACACCAAAGAATAGAGGAGCCAGAATCACATGATGTGAGGTCAATTCTGATAATGGGTCAATTCTACCCTCAGAAATTGTGGCCCCTAGGAATGGGATGAATTGGTTGCATTCATGATCCTTACATTTCTCTATTTTTGCTAATGCAGGGCCCTTTCCACTAAATTAGAAATAACTGTGTAACCCTGAGAGTCGAATGCTGCCTTCCATAAATGCTGCAGTTCTTAGTTCCATATGAAACTGATTTTTCCTGCATTGCCAATAGAAAAGATATACATATATCCCAGGGCTGGATGTACAATTGTATTTGCAGCAGCCAAGATGCAGCCATTAACAAGGCAGTTTTGAGGAAAGAAAAGTTCCTTATTTTCCAGTTCCAGAAGACCTAGCTGAAGTTTGTGTCATGCATTTTCTTCCCCCTTTCCTGTTTTTTAGGATTTTAGCACTTTTTATGTCCTAAACTTACTCCTGAAGATATTTAGGAGCACTATTGTGGTTGTCCTGCAATACAGAAAAGCAGGAAGAGAAGATCACTGATATCCTCTGGGATATAACCTCAGATTGACAGTAGCTCAGATGAGTTGGTCTATCCTGCTGCACCATAGGAGGATGCAGCCCAGGAATGCTTTCTTCACAGTGAAAATGGGGAAAATAGCTTAAAAAACATTATGGGGATGAGGAATCTTCCTTCCTAGTCTTTGAATCTAGAAGGAAAGGAAGGATGTAAGAATAGAGTGACTGGGTATGTGGATGAGCCTTGCAGCACTGGATATTGCAGTATTACCATTAGCACAGAAATTGGAGGAAGGATGTTTTATTTAAGACATTTATTAGCAGCATAGGAAAAAAAAAATGGGTTTGTAACTGAGCTATAGTCTGTATGTGAGTGACCAGGGCAAGAAATGGAATCATTATGAGCAGCAGTTACCACATACCAAATAGTGATAAAAAAATCCTTTTTCTTGCTTGTTGATGCCATGGGTGCTCTGTGTTAGGTGAATATAATTAACACTGCACTGTAAATATGGCACCTATGAACATCTAATGAGTGACTTAAGTCACTTCCGCTGTGACTTATTTTCCATTTTCGGTGAATATTTAGATTTAGGTCATTTTGAGTCAATATAAGTAAGAGCCTCATTTTGAAATATAGATTTGTTCTATTGTATTTTACTATAGTCTTGCCTATATATAAATTTAAATCACATGCTGCAATATTGTCTGTGTACTGTTGAAATGTTTTATCTTGCACCATGCTTATGTTTGCTGTCTAGTCCTCTTCCCAGAAGAGGAAGTACATACAGTGATACTTTTTTTCCTGGGTGTTGGTTTTATTTATCATATATAGTAAAAGTAGAGCCATTAGCTTATATTCCAGTGACACTAAAGTCAATAAAATATGTTTATACTGCAGGGTAATTCACATTTTCAGACCTGGAGAAATCTCCATCTGCAAAACAGTGCAAAAAACACAAGTTCTTTCCCTCTGTCAGAGAAGTGTGATATATTGGCAAACCTTAGTCATTCATAAAATACTTCATGGGTACCTATCAGAAATAAAGAACTTCTGGGAGTGTGTAAGACTTTCCTCTCCCAGTGATAGGCGTTATCATAGTTTGTATTTCTTCCTTTTATTTTTCTACCTTTTATTTTGCTCACAATAATTTGTAAATATTGATTTAAAACCACATTACATACTTCGGTTTTCATATGAGATTTCTGATTTCCAAGCTGAGGAAAGAGTTGCAGAATTCAAGTGGGCAATAACTCTATATTTGAGGGTAACCCAAACTCAGAAGCTCCCTGTGCATAGTTCTGCTGCTCTGGATATGGTTGTGAAGTATACCTGGCTAATCCATATTTGGACAGATATGAAGCCTTTCAAAATTCTTTTGAAAAATAATTTTTTTCTTCTTTTAAGAAGTATATAGCCAAGAAAATTCAAAGGGAAACGTGTGAAACAGACTTGCCAATGGTATAATATATTTTTCTTACAAGTTTGTTCATGTCAAAAGTATCTTACAAGAGGTATTGTTGGTGAAAGAGCTGCCAGTTTGACGTCATGTGGAGCTATTGCTAGGATAAAATAACCTGTGCTTAGCATACCACACTGCCAAGAAATGTCTGCATCACTGGAAATAACAGTACCTAACTTTAATGACTGCTTTATTCTTTCAGTGCTAGGTATTGCTTAGACCTTGATGGTTCAGAATGGAGCAATGCAGAGCTCTTAAAAATGTTCCTGTTGTTGTGTATCTCATGGAGCACATCTCCACAGTGTACTTAAAGTGAAATCATTGGCATCTCAAGCAATATCAGGTAATTATGTGAGATGAGGGCCCCACTGTGCTGCTAGCAGCACAACCATGTGTACCAGAAGATGAGAAGGACGTCACTGCTTTCAATAACCAGCAGCCTAAATAGAAAAGAACATCTGACAAAAAATCACAGAGCAGCAGCAATGCCTAGTTGTCCTGCATGAGATGGAGGGGTGGTTAAACTGCTGCCTGTGGCTTTGTTTTCCTTTCCACTGCTGCACTCACTATTCCTAATTACCCACTGAAAATGCACATGGGGCAATGACTTGTTTTTCTGAGGACACTGGGAATGCTTGGTCAAAAGAGTTTGGCTAATAGATCTTTGTACTGGCTTTTCATATTGTCTGTTCCAGAGCAGGGTAGGAAAGGTTGGAGTCAGCACTTGTGCTTCTTCTCCATTAGTTTGTACAGAGTATTGCCTGTGCCCAGAGCATCTTTGGGCTGCAGGCACTGCATTGCCTTCAGAAAGAAGTGGATAAAAATAAAACCAGGGAAAAAACCAGTTTTTAAAATTTATTTATCAAAGTGAACAGCAATTTTAATTAAGGTCTAGGGTAAACAGATGTCCAAACTATATCTACAAAAAACACCACCAGTGGAAAATACTATACTGTCTGTTAGTCATGAGAGAGAAAATGTACATAATTCCTGTCTTTTTTCCTCAGAAATTTCTCAGTGCTACGTATTGGTGACATCAGCTTTCAGGTATTCAGTGACTAAGTACTCACCTTAAAATAACATGTATACAAAGAAAATAAATACAGTTCAGAAAGAAGGGGGGAAGGAATGTGTCTGATGTGATATAACTGTAGTAGAAAGTGAGAACAGCTGTAACAAAATGAAGAGCAGTGGTTGTGTACCACTGCTGGTATTGCAGCTTAAATGTTCCATAAAGGTTGTATGAAGACATGAGGATGTTTTCATTGGCTGTACAGTTATAACAGTTCTGTTCCTCAGAGATCTTTGCACTCAAATCACATCTACAAGACACTGAGACTGATATTTCTGTCCCCTACTCCCATTCTTCCCACTCCTTTATTCCATCCTTTGTGCCCTTTTAAATACCATGCTTTTCTCCCATTTTAAAAACCAAATCATTCAAAATCAGTATTTTTTTCTTACAAAACAGGGCCAATATAAATTATTTTTCTAACAGGTAATCTGATGCCCTGCCAACTGGAAAGTTGATACATTACCACTAAAGTCACTAAAAGTTTTAGCAGTGAAAAAAAGGATAAGAGATTGCAAACCCAATCTTTTTAAAGCCATTTTCCTACAAAAGTTTATCACATATCTTCCTTAACTGATGTTAGCTGGCATGTGATTTAAAGACTAATGTCAAACATCTTGGGTTGATCATCACATCTGTCTGGAATTATTTATATGTGATATAGTACATACATAATTCCAGATGAGAGTTTAGTTACAATATTTGTGCTGATTGTTCCCAGGAATCAATACATGTTTATTGAAACTTTAGGGAGGCTCTCTAATGTTGCAAAATGGGTTCTCTAATTCACATGATACCAAAAGGATAACGGATAGTGGCAGTTTTAAATGAATTTTGATGATAACCCTAATTTTATTGATTACTAGCAGCAAACTAGAAGGGCATGAATCTGATGAAGTACCTTGCCTCAGCAGAATAAGAATAGCAAACAATAGAAGAGGACACAAATAACTTATTTCACAAGTACAAATCAAAGTTATTGGGTAGCCTAAAACAGCTTGAAGTTTGTGTAGGGGCTGTCTCCCTGTGACAATAGGCTTTTCAAGCCTGAAAGTCTTAGATATACTACTGACCTTTCTCCTTAAATAACCAAAGTATCTTAGAAATTTAAGAATTACAACTATGATGAACAATACTTGCAGGATTGTAGAATGTAATCATTTCCATGATTTCTAAATTTTTTTTCTCATATGATCTTTCCAAATTGCCTTTTGCTGTTGAAAGATTTTTAAATATATCCTCTAGATAAATTTAGCCTCCATCTGCAGTCAAATGGGTCAAAAAATTATTTTTTTCTTAAGGTAAGCTGAGATACTCTACATATCTGTGCTTTCTTTGAGTCTGGACAAGATAAACTGTCAGAGACAGTGGATAATCATTACTTAGTGATTTTTAACTGAAGAACAACTGGACAGTGAACATGGAACACCAACAGCTGTCCTTAGAAATTCAGAACAATATCAACAACAAAAAAAGAGTTGTATAAAAGAATCAAAATTCTGAATTAACCAGTAGTTTAACCATTTAGACTACTAAATCTATATTTTCATCACTGAATAAAAAGATTCAGTATCAATTTTAAGAGGACGTGCTCCTTTTGGTTTTTTCCTCTTCTGGGGCTTTCATCTACAACTGTAACAAAAGCAAATCAGTGGCAGTGATGCTGGACATCCTCATGAATAGATCATCTGGTGCATACTGAGAAATTTATGTGAATTGGTAAGCACTCAGCCAAGTTCAACAAATTACCAACTTCTCACTGAAGGTCTGAAGTGCACCTGCAGTTCAGTATCCTCCTCTCACCAACTGGAGCCCAGGTCCTTCTTGGTTTGTTTGGACACTGTGCTCTGTGCTACCACTCGCTTAATTTAAAAAGGTCACAAGTTACATTTATAAGACTATACAACTTTAAATCTTTCTTCAAGATTTAAGATTTTCTCAGCTGTAGAGAAGAAGGCGTATTTTCTATGTCTTACAAAAAAAAATTAAATTCAACCTTCTGTATATAATAAGCCCAGGTCAATGGACAAGTGTCTCTAGTGGCACCATGTTTTAGATTCAAAAGTGCCCTGGCCAGAATAAATCCCTTTGAAAGGAAAGAACATTAGAGAATGAAGATTACAGTGGTGTAACACCTGAAGAGATGCTTTATTCACCTGAAGAGTGAATAAAACTTCGGTTTCATCAATAGGGGTGAGATTAATTTATAATTTACTGGCTGAAAAACTGTCATGAGGAAACTCCTTTTCTGCAAGTCCTTTTTTTTAATTATTATTTTCTTGTATCCTTAGGATACTGCTGTCCTGGTTTTGACCCATGACAGTTTGTCAAAACTTTTTATTTCTCTTTTGTCTCCAGGTTTTGATTCTACCTAGTGCATTTTTCTTTTTCTAATGTATTACTGTTATTAACACATCAACCTCTTGACTAGCTATCAATCTATTGTGGATTATTCAAATAATTCTGTCATAGTTATTTCATTGAGTCTGAATAGAGAAACTTTCTTACTGTGGAGATGGCAGAAATATATTTTTGTTAGAAAAAAATAATTAGAATAATGCAGAGGTTCCAGACCTCTGTATTTCAAATGAAAGCAGGGATCTGGATTTAAATGCAGAACAGTCTTGTAATTTTAGCTTTTAAATTGTTGTCTTTGAATTTTAAAAGCTTGCATGGACATATATTACAGGGTCTAGGAAACACTATGCTTTTCAGTTAAGAGACTAGATTTTTCATTTCACAATAAATTACATTTGCTATTATTTTATCAACGTGCCTTTGTTGAAACCAATCACTAATACCTGCTAAACGTTGCTAAGATATTTTCACATTGCTCACAAAAATAGTGGTTCATTTTATATGTAGGAAAGCACAAAATTCACTCCAGGCTGCTGAAGGTGCAGTCTCTACCTGTGTTGTAGTGGCTTTTAGCTAGTGACGAAATGCACACCAGCACTCAGTTTAACTCATCTGTAACTTCTGATTCCCATTTTTGATTTTGTCTGGGTTTTGAGCTATCTTTTTCAACTTGGTAGTACTATGATTTCTTCAACTCATATTGGTACTGACTTGAATAGATGCTTGACCAGTTATCTCACTTGGCATTTGTTAACACAGAGAAACCCAGAAATGTCTTCTACTTTTTTTTTTTTTAAGCTTTAAATCAAAACCATTCTACCCCTTCTTGCAAAAATTGAATATATTTTTTTCTGCAGAAGAATTTGTGGAGCCCTTCCTGATCGCAGGTGTGTCAGAAATCTTGCAGTAAAGCTCTGCCCTGTTATTATTCATTCATTTCACAGAACACTTCATTTAATTGGGAAATGCACATTGCGCTGTACTCCTTCTTGAAGAGCTCTTGGAACCCAGAGAACAGTCTGTCATTTAATTACCCTTAATTCATTGGGAATTGTATACTATGGGGGCACTCAAAATGGTGATTTGGCAAAATTTCCTTTCTTAAGTAAAAGTAGAAGTCACTTTTATACACAGTATCCTCGTAGTAGCAGCATCTATAAAAAATTATCTTGTTCCCTTAGAGATGTCCTGCTTTGACTTTCACTAAAACGCTGAGTGGTTTTGAGCCTCTGCACGTTGTTGGCTCTGTATTTCTAAACCCTGGCTGACTCCCTGCTCAGAAAGCTCATGGTTTGGTGTCTGACTCCAAGCCTTTCATTTCTGGTCAGGGATAGGAAGCTAAGACTTCAGGCTGTAGGTTTTACACAGGTTAAAGAAGGTGGCTTTAACCAAAGCTGATGCTTAGGGCATGAACCTTTGTAACTTTGGTTCATACAATAAGCAAGGCCCATTTGCAAATATACTCCAAGGCTGATGTCCTCCAGATAAGCTAATGCAGCTACCTTCTCAAGAATAGGATAAAAATCAGGCTGGTTTCTTATTTCTCTCTTTTTCTCTTCCGAGTCCTGTGAGGACGTGGTGAAAGGTGCAGCTGAGTAGTGAGTCATTCAGGGTTTCATTCAAGGAATATGTGAAATGTGAAGTTCCCCATCAACTACCAAAGACAAAGATTATTCCCCCTTGTGTATCATGTAAATGAGGCTAGCTGTAATATATGTTATCTAATCTGTAGTTTATCTTTGTGTACTTCAAAAATAATGATTATTTCCTATAAAGCTTCAAAACTTGCCATGAGATTATCAGTCACTTTTGTCTACAATGCAAATGCATCTGTACTTGTATTAAGAGTTGGGCACCAACAAACTATTATTTTAAATACACAGTTAAAATTGCACTGACTCAGAAACATGGCACTTGCAGCCAGAAACAATTTAGTAATCTGGACTGTAAACTGTCAGAGAATAGTGGTTGTTCTGTTTTTGTACTTTGTGATGCAATGTCCTGGAAGAAAGTGATGAATTTTGGAGACAATCCTTCTTTCTTCATCTTCACAAAAAGAGAGCATCTAATTACTCCTTTCCTGTCATTATCCTTGATTTGCATCACTCAGCTCTGGCAGCTCTGGTAGGCTTTTGCAGGGAGTTTTTAATTTCAGAGTCTTCTGAGTAAGATACAGGGTTATTTCTGTCCTGGATCAGTTCGGTTTGAACTGGAGAAATCAAGTGGAAAAAACCCCAGGATATTTGAGGGATTCAGTGGTGATCTTGCTTCCACTAGCTTACATATTTAAAAAAAAAAAAAAAATTAGAAGTCCACGTGGCACTGTGTTTCTAAGAGTATTTTCCCCTACACAGTTGAGGAAAGTAACCAAGCTCTAAGTTTTGAAAAATGTATTTCTGTTAAGTAATTCCTACTCTATTTAAATTCTTTTAAAATTCTGAAAAAGCAATAAAGTCTAAAAGAAAAGAGAAGGCTTCTGCAAGATGCAATTATATTGTCTTTTGTCCCTCTTTATTAAATGTGGAAGATTTAAGCAACAATAATAAACATGAGAAAATGTTAGTTCTTGTATAATCCTCCATTAGCATCAAAAAAGAGAATTCTGAATAAAGATTAAAGGTTTATTTTTTAAAAAAGGAGAAGGCTTCTGATTTAAGTTCTCTCTTCTACAAAACAAGGAGGCTTGAAAGATCATCATAAAGGAAAATGAAGAAGCAAAGCAGAAGGGTTTGTTCAACAAGGGGAAGTGACAGAACCTGTGCGAGGGATGGGGCAACCTTGGATGCACAGACAGGGAATGAGTTGATGGAAAGCAGTGCCACAGAAGGGGACCCAGGGTCCTGCTGATGCAAAGTTAAACATGAGTCAGCTCATTAGTCACTGCACCCTTCCAATGGTAATTTTTACTGACTTTGGAAACATGGAAGGTTGCTGAGGGTGTGTGTGTGACTGCATTGTGGCAGAGGCCAGGTCATGCTCTCATAGGAAGGCAGAAACTTTCCTGACTTGGGCAAGAGCTTCCTGAGGATCACAGCCTCACAACACATTGTTGCCATTGTTAAGGACACGTTATGTCATAAACTCCAAGGTAAAGTGCAATAACTGGTGGGTTTTTTGTTTTTTTTTCTCTGCTTTGGAAATGTCTGTGCACATAAACTGTTACCAAAGACTAGGCAGAAGTTTTAACAATTTTAGAAGGATAATGATGGTTTTGGAGAGACAGTAAGCTCTGACCAAAAAATGCACCTCCTGTCCTCCCATGGAGTGTCACCTCAGAGGTCTCAGGGTACATGACACAGTATCAGACAATGAGGCTTCACCGTCTGTGAAGCCATTTGGGTGGTGGAGAGAATACCAAAGGTAACTGTAGAAGGTAAATTTATAAACATTTGTGTGATAAATTGAATGAAAGCTTTCTACAGCTTCCTGAATTTTGTTAATGCTCAATCTGAAACCAGATCATTGTTTTAGACTGAAGATCATCTTTAATCCAGTTAAAAATATACATGCAGTACAAAAGAAAAGGCTTTGTATTTCATTCTTGAAGTTTTTCTGATGTGATTACAATTTATTTACTCATTTCTGCTCTGACCAATCTTAAGGGAAGGAAGAAAACTACCACTTTAGCCTGGCTTAAGCAGTGAAAATAAACTGTAAATCACTTGAAGAATGATTTTAACCCACTGGGTAAGAACATAAGGAAAATTACATAGGAAGTGTACAGAGGAACAGTCATAACTTGGAGCACAATTTTTATTGTTCAAGTGAAATATCATCATGAACTTTCATTGACTTGAAGTGAGAATTAATTTCATTCTCTATGTCTCTTGTAGAATTTTGTTAAATTATTGCAGGCCTTAGCTTTCTGCAGGCTAGAAAATAATGGACCTCTTCCCCAGATAATACAGTGAGGTTTATAGCAGTTTAATTTTCTTTCATTATATGATTCCATGTAGGACCTATAAAGATGTGATCTGCACAACACTAACAATCCTTCAAAGCTAAAGCTTGAACAAATCAATGTCTTCAGGTCCATTAAACTCAAGCACAAAGCACGTCACGTTCCTGGACAGAAGGATTAATAAATCTGTGTAAGAGTACACAGAAATAAGAAAACTGAATAATTATGGAAACTAGACTCAACCTGATTATTCCAGAAGTCATTCACAGGAGGCTCTGTAGTGTTCTGGTTCTGTGTTCTTCTACTCCACTTTTATTCTGGTGCAGATCATGGCACAAGATAGAAAATATCTTTTCTTCCTGTTACGTGGTCCAGCAGAGGTGTTTTAAATGGGTTCACAGAAACTTCCTCTAATTTAGTGCCATATCAATGCAGAAAGAGAAGGGGGATTTTAGTGAGAGAGGAACTTTTAAAATGTGTTGGTCTATTTTTTGGTTCAAACCATATATGTACCTCCTGCTGCAGAGCTGCCCTCCTGTTCCCCCTGGTTTTTTGGTGTCCCTGTCCAGACAGTATTGTGTAGTACTGCAGATGTGACAGAGAAATCTCTCCATGCAATACTCCATGTGGTGCTGTAGTCTCCCTTCATATCCCAGTTCTCCTTTCATACCCCAAAGAGATATCAGAGAAAATGTGGGAACACAATTTCCTTGGCCAGTGTGGAGTGTCCTCGTTTACACTGCACAGTCCTGAGCATTTCAAGGTGATGGCTGTGCCAGAAAACACAGACAGAGATGAATGGAAAAGAGTGAACCTCTAGACTGGTGGGAAGGGATTTCTTTCCCCTCATCTCCACTTATAAAAACATATGATGTAGTTAAATGTTCCATTTGTCTGCACTATTCCATCCATCTCAACAGAAGGATTATTTACTTCCAGGCTTATTTACCAATGACAAGCTTAAGATAGGAAAACTGATTCTGAATGATACAGCCCAATTTTTACTTCTGGAAGTTGAAGACTTCCACAGCAACTTGGCAAATGTTATTCTGCAGTGCTGTATCAGGGCAATATTTAATGTATGTCTCTTAGCACACATGGATTTTTTTTAAGTGATTTCGGGGGGGGGGGTTGGGTGTTTTTGTGGGTGTTTTGTTGTTATTGTTGTTGTCGTTGTTTTGGGGTTTGTTTGTTTGTTTAGTTGTTTGAGGGTTTGTTTTTGTGGTTGTTTTGCTATGGTTAGGGTTTTTTGGTGTTTTGGGGCTTTTTTTGGTGTGTTTGTTTGTTTGTTTGTGGGGGTTTGGGGTTTTTTGTTGTTCTTGGCATGGTTTTTTCATGTTCTATGTAGCATTATTTAAAATACAAGAAGAGTTTCGGTTTTGCTCTCATTGTCCTTGTTGGATTTGGGATTCTGGCCCACTGCTTTGTTAAATCTGGGCCATATACTACTCCTCCTTCCATGCCACTAAAAAACTTGAGCAGAAGAAAACAGTCACAGCCCTAAAGTGTGGAAGGGATTAGCAGTGAAGAGTTCACCCTCACCTTCCCCTCAGCCTCCAGCTCCTCAATAAGCTCTGCAGTAGCACAGGGAGAGAGGAGTATTGAGAATCAGTCTGCTCTCACTTCATGGGTTCCCTCATCAAGCCCAGGAGTTCATGAGCATGACTTGCCTGTTCATTGTCTGCAGGCACCAGTGCCACTCTGCTGAGAGTTTGAGCTTGTTTGCTGTCCATAGAGGCAGGGACTTGGTTGCCTGAATGTCACTGTATCCAGTAATGCTGCAATAAAACTGTTGATTGGGTAGAATCCTGCTATCATGTATTGTCCATGACTAACACTTGAATGATGGGTCAGGAACCTGTAAGGTATTTCAGATGACTAATGCTAGGAAAGTAAAAATAATTGTTAGACCAGTTTGGTGATTTGAGGAAGCAGTCTGTTTTACATGAGTGCAAAGTAAAGGGGTTAGCAATCAGATAAACCCCTTCTTTACTTCTTAATATTCTTTTCTGTTTCATCTGTTTCATTTTTTTTATCCTAAATTGTATTATTCAAATGAAAATTCAGTGCGTGACAACTAAAGCATGCCTAACAATTCTATTTCTTTTTAAAAAGGCTGAATTTTCTATTTATCCCCTGGTGCTTCAATCTGTGAAAATATTATATTAATTATGATATATGCTGTTCCCCGTTGATACTGCCTGGAGTTTATGCAGTTCTTGTATTCATGCATGTTGAGACAATGCAATGCCTGCAGGATTGCAGATGTGAAGGGATCCATACATCCTTGGTGGGCCACCCACAGCACCTTGTAAGATCAAGGTCTAAAGTGTAGTGCTCCCAGGGACTGTGGTGAAACAAGGGACTTAGGAAGGTCAAAAGCTGTGTCTTATTGATGTAACAGCTGAATTAGATCTGAAGGTAGAACTCTTCTCATCCTATTCTGCAACTTATTCTGTACAATGAATTTTAAGTTATTACTCTTAAGAGTTTCCAGTATGCTGAATATACACCAGGAACAATTTCCCTGCTGATGTCAATCAGTATAACTTCGTTACCATTGGGGATTTTCAGAAATTAGCACAGTTTCAGGCTTTAGCCTTGTTATGATAGCCAGGAAACATCAAGTTCATTTTCCAAATGATTACTGAATTCTAACAGCTCTCTGGATGTTACTGATGTAGATTGGCACAACTAGCTTTGTTCAATGTTGAGCTAAATATGTTCCTGAAATATCAAAATAATTAAAGTTTTGTAGCATTTTTCTGTAGAGACTTGTAAATTGCCTTGTTCTCCTGAATTACAAAAGAAATTAGCTAAAAGTTTAATCATAGAACTGTAAAAGGTTGCAAATCTGAAAAGCAAGAGCAGTTTTATTGTCTTCTTTAAATAATGTACTGTTATTGCCATTGTCATAGTTTAAAAACAAACAAACCCAAAACCCAGTGCTCACCCTAAGGTTTAAATTAAGAGAACTGTTTTCATTCTTTTTTTTTTTTTTTTTTTTTTTTTTTTTTTTTTTTTTTTAAATATTACACACNTTTTTTTTTTTTTTTTTAAATAATTCACTCTGCAGGCTAATTTTGCAGCATGGTGAAGATTGTCATAATTGCTGCCTAGGAAGGGATACCTTTGCCAAGGTCGTTTCTGTCACTTCTCCTTATTTACTTCTTTGGCCTTTACCTCTGAGAATAAATGTCATGTTGTGGCTTAAGCACTATTACAAGCAATAGCATGCCTGAGTGCAGCTGTAATTGAGGATCTACCTATTGTTGCCTTTGCAAAATTGGTGTAGGCTTCACAGCTAAACCCAGGTGCTCTGATCACAATTAGGGGCAATTTGGAAAACTGAAATTCTGTGTGGTCTCATTTTCATAAACGTTATTCTGATGGGGTTATTTTAACCCATATGTGCTTCTGAAAATAGAAGCAGAGCAGTAAGACCCTGGGCCAGTGCTGTTCACATAGGCAAGAGGCATCTATTTCCTTGAAAGAAACAACAGTAGATACTGGAGTGAGATAGTGGTTTTTTATGCTGGTTTTTGTTGTTTTGGTTTGTGGTTTTTGGGGGTTTTTGTTTGTTTGTTTGTTTTTGTTTTGTTTTTTGTTGTTTTGTTTTGTTGTTGTTGTTGTTGTTGTTTTTTATATATATATATAATGCTCATTCATGCTGATTTTCTGCATAAGGACTAGGAATGTGTGAGATGAGGCTGCATAGTGATCATGGCTTCAGAGACAGCAGCTGGGAAGATGGACAAGGGGAGCATGGGGTTCTCTATGGTAAATGAAAATAAGAGGTTATATTTTTCACAAGACTGATTGAAGTGGCGAAACCATGGGAAAAGTAATGTGTTACAGGATTATTAAAGATTTCATTGTAATAAAATAAGAAAGAACATGAATTAAAACTGCTAAACTATAACATTTTCTAATTTTTAGTCCTGTGATTTATAAATGTAGTAATTTTCTTCTGTTGTAATTTACAATGTAGAGAGAGTCATTAAATGTTTTTTAATTTTTTTTTCCTTGGAGGAAATAATAACATTTTAAGGGGATTTAAAAAAAATATTAAGCTTTTATCTTACGTTGTTTCTGTTTATTTTTATCTTACTGTTTCTGCTAAACAGTACTCTAGGAAAAAAAGTATTCAAGCTCACTTTAATGTGAAATTACTACAGCTCTCAATAAATATGAAGACTGAAACAAATTTTTAATGGGAGACCCAGTATTGCTTTAAATATTAAAAGAAAAAAAAATAGTAGGCATTCTCAGAGAGACTTTCTTCCCATAAATTTGCATTTTTCAAATCATTAATTAGTTTTATGCAATCATTCTGATGTAATTGGAGGAAAGAAAAATAATTAAATACATGTTGGCATTTGCAGTTATAAACCCTGAGTGATACAAAAAACAAAGATAAATAAAGATTCACAAAAAGTGAAAGCTTGCTAAGAGTGTATCTAGCCCAGTGTTCATAAAATTGAGATTAGGTCATTTATTTACAGCAGTTTTGTAAAGCTTATGTGAATCATGAAATAATTAATAACATATGGGAGAACATTAATAGCATATGAGTACCTGATCATTGTGCCAGGCTGGCATTTAGGTATTAGCTGGAAAAGTCAGTAGCATTCTTTAAAAAAATATGCTGGAGCTATGTCAAAGGAAAAGAAAAAAATTAATTTTTTTGCTGTCAATTGGTGTGGATTATGCTTTTTTAATCTCAAGCATTCTCCAAGGTTTGTCTTAAACTCAGAAGCATTTGAGATGCATTGTGAGTGCTGGGGTAGAAATATATTGTAGTGGTATCCTGTTTAAAATGAGAGATGTTTTTGTCTAAATAATAGTGTGAACTGGCTTTCAAGGAGTTTTCTTCAAGCAGCATTACTACACAGTATTCCTTACCAAGAAATGTCCATGAACTTAGTCAGAGGTGCTCAGGCCAGTCCTGGTTGTGTATGGCTCTTGTGAGAAACCAGGAATGACTCCAAACTCTGCAGGAGGGAAAGCAGTGGAATTATAGGAGATATTAATTACAAGAAATTAGATAGTTTTGACCAAATTGTAGCAGTAAAGACTGCTGCTACCAAAAAAAAAAAA
>VWYO01006056.1:111965-138962 GCA_013400275.1 Rhadina sibilatrix
AAAAAAAAGTTCTATACTTATTTAGAGGCTTAAAATTTTCTAGTTGGCTAAATATTTACAGCAAAATCTTGAGTCTTATTCATTAGTTGGCATTGGTTCTAATATGTGTCCCTGTTTTTCTTGACTCAATATATTAGAATTTGAGAAAAATAAGAATATACATGTGAATGGTTTCTTGGGGTTTTTTATTTGTTTGTTTTTAATAAGTATTTTTAGTCTCATCTTCCCAAGTTATAGCCAGGAGCTGGAGCAGCTTCTTGTTAATGACATGTCAGAAGATCAAGTAGAAGGATGTTCTTGAAAAGGTATTTTGTGTTCATTTTAGTCACAGAATGACTGATATACCAAGAATGTACAAATTAATGAATAGTGAAGTGATTTAAACATGTTTAATTTAATTTAATTTGAACACAAATAAGTGATCATGAAGTGATCATGATGGTTTCTGTTACTGGCAGAATGCAAGCACTAGTTTAGTGCAAGAAAGATAGGTAATGTAGGAGGAAATTGAAATATGATGATTTCAAATACCAAAAATGAGACACTGATTTGACCAAGAATTTTATGCTGAATCTAGAGATATGTGCTGTAGAAAATTAAGGTCATCCTGAAGTTAGAAGGGAAAAGTTATTTAGGGTTCAAAAGCATTTGCTTTCATTTTAGCATGCCTCTTTTTTCCTGTGCAAACGTAATAAAGTCACTAAACTTTTGCTGCAAAATCCTTTTCTTCATATACAAACCAAGAGAAATAACAGCCTTTGTAAATTTCTTGTGAAGGCAGATTAATGAACACTCATTCAATGATTTCATATCACCAAGTGTAGTGTGAAATGGAACATACTATCAAGGAAAATTTATTTAGTTAGTATTGTCAAAATCAAAGAATCACAGTCTAAAACATTACTCAGATATGAAAAAAAAAAACGTCTCCAGGTAGATTTCAGGTAATAACATATTACAACACCCAGTTGTTTTAGGGGTTTTTTCTGCCCTCTTTCTCTAATAACTTCTTGCTATGTGTTTTAATATAAGTCACAATACGTATGCACTATAATCCCTGTTTTTTTTAAACCCTAAATTTATAAGACTTCATAATATCATTGGAGGACTGGGATTTTTTTTATTATTTCTGAATTAAAAACATGATTTTTACTTTAATGGTTATGGCTAATAAACATATGATTTCATCTCTTTCAAGAGAGAGAACATTTATTAGAAAAATGCTAAAACATTCTTTATCTGAGTAATCTCCTCAGCTTCATGGTACTCTAATGCCAGGAAGAGAGCCTTGGGAGAGGAGGTATTTCAGAGCTATGTTAAGTGGTTGATTTTGATTATTTGTCATAGAAAGATGGTGGGGAAAAAAAAGATAAAAAGAAAAATATATCAAAAAATTTAGACTTGTAATCAATACAGATCTAGTTCCCTGAGTAATCCATAGCTCAATATTAGTTTTAGTTTATAGAAGTTCACTTAAATGGAAGTTCTGCAGTATATTTGATCAATGTCTAGTTCTCATCTCTCACTCAATTCTGAGTTAAAGATTTGAAATTAAATCTGGTGATTGTAAGTTTTTTACAGGCCTTAGTGGATTTCTACTTCAGCTGAGAGTACCTCTGATTATTATGCATTTAATTTCTTGTTTACAACTTTACATATGTAAACAGAGGTTGACAGAGCTCTGAGTGTTATGGATTCATTGTGTGTTCATTGCCCTGAGAAATGTTTGGTGAAGTAGCCACTTAATGTCACTTGCACATGCAACTACAATTTATGTGAACAAAAAGCAGTCCTGTTTCATTTTGGTAATTTGTGTTGAAAAATAATGCTTAGTCTGTAGATGAAAACATCTTCAATTGGGCTATGGCACAAAAAGCATTATAGCTAACTCAGTGACTTTGATGTCAAGGGCCTCGATTACACTTCTGTACTCGAGGAGAAAGTAACAGCTTTCTGTTTCATGGAAAATATGAAGTATCATTCCAATGTTTATATACCACATATATGTGAATTAAGCACTAAACATCCATTTTCAGATAATGTCTCATAGCTTTCCATTCAGCAAGCATTGAGATAATAGAGTTTTGATCAATGGGATAAGAAAAATGCCAGTCAATGCTACAAAGGAAGTTTTCCTTTCATATTTTTCCAGTTTTATTTTCTCTTTTGATAAGAGAAGGTAAGAGTGCATGACTCAACTGAACACAGTGAGGAGCTGCACTGAGTCAGTTAACTTGGGAAATTTCATAGCTGAGGGTAAAGCTTCTGTAAGATGAATATGTAAATCCATCCAGAATTTTCTTCCAGGCAAAGGGAAAAGAAAATCAGAAAAAGATTCAATGTTTAGCTACCAAAAAAATAAAATTAATAAAATATTAATAGTAAGAGAAGAATCTACAAGGAACAGCTAAGATATTTATTGGACAAGAAAGTAAGTTCTGTTCTAGTGGGTGAAAAGTATGACTGAGAAAAATAAAGATGAATTAGACCTCCAGAGAACAAAACAAAAAATATAATTATTTGGCCACCTAAACAGAAATTGAATAAGGAGTGAAGAGAGATGATTCCTAAGGAGAAGGTGATTAGAATTTGCTATAATTCAGACAAAAAATATCAGTAGAGCTAATTTAGAACCTTAGACATAGAGGAAAAATTACTAACGAGGAAGTGTGTAAATTGGGGGGAGGGGGGCTGTTTTTAGGGGGTTTTGGTTGGTTGGTTGGGTTTTCTGAGTGGTTTTAGTTTTGGTTTTGTTTTTTAATAAAAAAACTTTTTACATCTGAGATATGGGCAAAACTAAGAACTTGATTTGGGATGTAGGAGAGCAGATTACCTCCATAACAGAGTATCTGCAGAATTTAAATATTAAATTGCAAGTTTGACATCCAGAATGTTTAGTTCATTCATAACATCACAAGTGATATTAATAATAGCAAATGTAGCTAATTTTAGGAGAAAAACACCTTTTTGGAAACTATTTCTTTATTTGCTCACCTCTTTAGAAAGCAAAATAATTTTGTAGTGTTGGCAAAGTCAGAGACATAAATAGAAAATGAGACAAAATATGGCAAGAAGGGTTTAAAAGGTCAAGCTAATCTGATAGTTCTTTGATGGAATGATTGATTTTATCAGCTGAGGGAGTGCACCACAGAAATAATTGGTCTGTAATTCATTGTGATGTTTAGTATGGAGAGATGAGAAAGAGTAAGGCTGCTGTGTAGTAGATTGGCAGACCTCATCTGAAAATTTCTGTATTATTTTGCATGTCCAAGAAGAATGTAAAATTGGAGGAAGCACTTAGAAAACATACAAAGCTGCTCAGCAGAGTGAAGTTCTTATCTTACGGGAATAGCTTTGCCTAATTACTTTAGCAAAGTAAAGATCAATACGTAAGAGGAGTTTTATTCACTTTCTATAGAAAGTCTCAGGAATGAATACCAGAGTGATAAAAAGAAATGTTAAGATGGAAGAAGTTAGGAATGGGATAAAAGCTCAATATGAATCTATTAAGACTGGAAATTAATGGCACTTTTGAAAATCTGATGGATTTTGGTTTTAATGGAGCAAATTGAAACTAATTTTAAATATGTGAATGAGGCTAGCTTGTATTTTTCCTGGGATTGTAAACTGAATTTGATGATAAAAGGAATACCTTTTTAGCTAATCATTCCTATCCTGAATGTGATGCAACCATTCACCTTCAGTGATGTGTTTGTGTGCTACAGCCTCATTGACAGGATGGGATCCCAGGGCTGGAATTCTTCCTGATGCGAGTTTCTGTTTTAGACCAGATTAGAAAAGCAGTTCAGTATATGCTCCAGTGCCAGCAAAGTCATGAGTTAATGAATTTACTCTTTTTTTTCTTTACTTTTACTTTACTTTATTTTCTCTTATTGAATTTATACATCTCTGTATGAAAAACACTCGAAGAAAGAAATTGCTTTTTGTTGTTGTTGTTTAAGCTTGGATATAGATAATTCTGTTGATATTTTTNTACTCGAAGAAAGAAACTGCTTTTTGTTGTTGTTGTTTAAGCTTGGATATAGATAATTCTGTTGATATTTTTACACTATAGGGATAGAATTTTAACTGTGCAAATTCTGAGAAAAAGTAAAAGATTTCTCAGCTCTTCTTAAAAAACCTTTTTCTTAGACCTAATTCACAGTTTTGTGATTGTCATCAGTTCATGCCAGCCAGCAAAACAGTGCTGATGTTAATCCATGATATAAAGCCATTATTATAGTATCAGAGGTGTAAGTATCTCTGTGAGCTGAGTGTTGATATGCTGATATGATATGTATAGAGAATTATGGTCAATTATTCTCAGTGTAGTCACTGCTGTAATTTTGTGTGTGTCTAATGTAAGTGAGAAATAGAGGAAGCAATACACAGATGTATCTACTTTAATGTTTTGGCAGTTCCTATTGAAAACAGGGACCTCTTCACATTGGAGTAATCAGTGGGATACTCTGTGGGAAATAAAAGGATAAATGTGCCTTTTCTCTGATGCTTTCATTTCAGAATATGGTGACTTTAATATTTTGCTATCTATTAGATTTTAGTAGTTTGTTGCTCTATAAAGGATCTCCATGTACAAAATGTCATGCAAGCTGTTATTTAAAGGCTATTGTTGATTTAAAAGCATTATAAATAGAGTAAAAATGTAACAAATATAGACAATGGAGTGAAAGGCATGTTCTAGAATGTGGAAGTATTCATAAACACAAACACCTTTTCTTTCCCATATCAACTGTGTCTAGTGAAGAAGGGCCTTTGTGAAAGACAAAAATTTGCCAATCTAAAGCTGAGGGGTAGTTTGTATAGCAGAGTTTGAAGAGAAGAGAAGAGAAGAGAAGAGAAGAGAAGAGAAGAGAAGAGAAGAGAAGAGAAGAGAAGAGAAGAGAAGAGAAGAGAAGAGAAGAGAAGAGAAGAACTAGTATGTTAAACCTTTCCTGACACCAGAGAGGAAATTGTTTATCCTATTCTACTCCCACTTCCTCGTGTGTGTGTCTAAATTAACTTAGAACATAACTGTACAAGTTAATTGTTAATAACTTCTTTATTTATAAGAAATGAGCTCTACAAAGCAGATCAAACACAACACTTCTGCTGTTTAATGTCATCGCATCAGTACAGAAGTGCAGAAGGTCACCCACCCAGTGCACTCTGTATCCTCGAGGAAGGAGACATTTTGCAAAACAGAAGTAGCTTCAAACACATACTCTGTGTAAAACAAATCATGTACAGTAAAAGGAATGTGACTGCAGTCCTTAAATACGTTGCATAAATATTCTCACATCTCCAAAGGGTTGTTTGCACAAAGACTGTCATTGCCAAAAAAGAAAGCAAAAATTTATCAATGTAATGATAAAAGAGATAAGTACCTTGGCAGTTTAATAGCCTGAAGCTTTTTTGTTGTTGTTGTTTTGAATAGAAGCCTTTTTACCTAGAACTCAAGAGCAATAAGGAAAATATAATTGACAATATTGAATTAGATGTCTGCTCCTACAGTTTCAGGTGCAAAAGTGTCAAGAGAATTTCAAGTAGTGGTTCTCTTTAGGGGTAACTACTGGATAAGATGACACAATATTTTAGGGCTATTTAGGTCATCAACATCACCCACAGGGTGTAGATCACCCAACATAATTACTTTCCTCATCTGTATGGAATGGTCAGGAGTAAAACTAATTCATTTCAGACTCTATAACTCTGTTTCTGGTTACTGAAAATTAAAAGCCTTCAGGTTTTATATTTATTTCCAAAAATCATTCCTATGTTGGTTACACTGATATCTGCCATCAAAAACATTCATTTCTCAATAGTATTTTTGGGAAGACTATATTGACACAAAGTGAGTGCTAACTTCTTAAGTGCAAAAGAACCCCAGATACATCAAGAAGTGGACTTGACTGCAGAATCTATTCACAGGAAATTTTACATTCTGTCTTTTGAGAAAGTGACAGCATTGCTTCTGAATTACAACTGTGCACATTAAACCATTCTGATAAATTCCTGCATCTTTGAATAGTAAGTTTTGGACTTATTGTGGCAACATAGAGTTTAACTAAAAAATACCAGTCTAGAAAATCAGCAATGTCACACCTATTTTTAATCTCATTTTAACTTTTATATTGATGATGCTTTAGGTGTTTTTCTGATTTGCAATTTTAGAACTTCTCAATTTTTACTGAAAATTCTCAAAAAATAATGATTTATGAAAGTCTTCCAAATTTCTTTAAAAGCTATCCAAGGGGCCTTCTAATGGTCTTTAAACCATGTGCCTTTCATATAGATTTAGAAAAATACTCAAGGAGATAGGCAGGAATTTCCAGACTATCTGTCTCTATTATCATCCACCAATGGCAGTGACACCAATGGCAGTGACAGCTGCTGTCATTGCAGATCTACATTTATGCACAGAAAGACAAGTATAAGCTCCCTTCTCACTTCTTAAACTGGAACCTACATATTATTGTCTTCTCATTTCCCTTATGCTCTTCTCACTCTCCCTCAGATTTGTCATCACTCCTGAAGAAGCCCCAAATCATCTCTTTGTTGCTTTAAGGGACATCTAGTCTAAATCACAGTATAATCATCTCAGTACAAGCAGGGCTAAAAGCTGTTGTATTTTTTACCTGGTTATATGCTTATGCAATGTCACATTGACCTATTTCTACGCCTCACCCAAGGAACTAGTCTTTTTAGGTAATAAAAATTTTGGTCCAAGTCACACAGCTAAGATGATGCAAACGTCTAATGAGCAGGTTTCCTTGCAAGAACTTCTCATCTATGGAAATGTATGTGGAATTTTGGAGCATCCAAACTCCACTGTATAGAGCTGATCATAAAGATTACACTGCCAAAATTATAATTAATATAATCCTGATTTCTTCTGTGCATACTCTGATTTACTGCTGCCATTTTTCTTTGAGTCAAATGAAAAGAGAATGTTTGAAATAATTTAAATAATGTGAAGTTATGTACAGCTGTTTTTTATTAAGTGTTTGCCACCCTGAATAATGACACGCTTTCTTTGGCATGTCATAATAAGGCTGTGGTAAAATATATACATTATGATTACATGAGTTAGTAACCAAGGAAACTAAATTGGTACTGTACCAGTGTCCTTCAGGACATCTATAATTAAGAGCCTGTCAGATTTCCTGAGAAAGATCTCACTGTCTCAGGCCTTAATAACATCCTTGTTATTCTTGTTATATCATCCATTCTGATATACAGACTAAAATGTATGAGGTGAGAGAGCAGGTACTGCATCAGCTGTAACACACTTGTTCATCAAGCAGACTTAGTTTTTATATTTTTCAATGGCATTTTTGATGTCTTCTCAGTTGCTCACTGAAAGCAAATGCCTCAGAATAAAGCCTTCCATTAAATTGAAGCCAATGATTTCACTGAAATCAGAAACTTTTGAAAACATTGGGCAACTTCCCAGTAGATAAGGTTATAGCATTAGAATTATTTTACACATTCTCTACAGTAAGACCTTCATTCATTTCACCTAACCTTAGGAGAAAAGCCAGTTGAGTTTAAATGTACCCTACTTGAATCTCAGTCCTATGAGCACTCCAATGGGTACCTTTGGTCAAGACAGTAAGCAGAAGTATCTCAGATAAGGTTAAATTGGATGTCTCTTCAAAGACCCTCAGAGAAAAATCATATCCTCTTGAATACCTGAACCTAAATTAGACAGGGGCTCCCCTTTCCACTTTCACTTTACACTTGTTTAAAGCTGATGCCTTTTTTGGTTTGAAAGTCCCTTTAACTTCCCATTTCGGTTTAATCCAGCTATGGGTCATTTTCCTCTTTAAGGTAATTTTAAGAAAATATATGCTTAGATATTCTTAACAGCCCTTATTGCCCTTGTTACCCAGTCAGTTTTACCAAGGGTTGTCTTTGAAAGTCCCCCACAGATATCCCCTTGTTAAGATCTTATATTAACTGGGGACAGCCATGCAACAGTGAATGCTTCTATTTCTTACCCATGGAGTTCTCAAATTTTATTGTCTTAGTTTTATGAACTCTTGCTCTCTGATTTTTTTTTTTTTTCTTTTGTCATGCACTCAGGCTGTACTCTGACAGTACAGTTAAAACAGTGACTGAACACTTCCCTCAAAGCAAGCAGTTGAAGCTTGACAGCTTCATGGTATTTCTTATAATTTTAAAAGAGCACATACTGCAACTCAGTTTGCTGTGAGCCACAAATAAAATTTTGATGAAATATGCTCATAATAAGAAATCTGAGAACATCACTTTTCTCTGACTGGAAAGCATGGTGATTTCCCCCTAATCTATGTCACTCAGTAAGTTTGGGTAGTATGCCAAACTCCTCTTGCACGAAGGAACAAATTATCTGACATTGCATCTATTTATCAAATGTATGGATGCAGAAGAAGACTTCAGAGCACAGCAAAAGAAAACACAGCTTTGTCTTAAGGTGCTCATGTGTTTAAACAACAGCAAACTCTGCTTTATTTTCCTAATATATTCAATGATCAAAAATAGTATCCTGCTATGAAATGGATCATGCAATTACTGAACCCACAAAAGGCCCAGAGTCACTGGGTCATAGCTCCTAAACTGATGTGTGTGGAATAACCCCTTCTCTTGCATGAGTCTGAGGCAGAATGCCCAGAGTTTGCTGCCAGTAAGTTTAAGTGATTTCTCCAATAAGTTCCTAAAGAGGTGGAGGCATAGCATAAACATATGTAATATTTGTAATTTGAAATATCAAAAATAAATACAATGATCCAATAGCTTCTATGTTGTCATGAATGGAAATCATTCATACTTTTCATAAGTAAGAAATTCCATAGTTTTGGGACTTGCATTTAAATACAACATTGTTTTTTTGTAAAGAGTTGATTTGGTTTTGAGGTATTTAGACAATTGAGTGTGTTATGAACTTTCTACTCTTTGTTAACTGGCCATGATGGGAGTTGCACATTTGAAATCAAACACTACAGAGCAGAATCAAGGTCACTTCTGGCATGCAGCACAGACCAACACAAAAAAAGAAAGGTGATTGTAATTTCCACACGCTGTATTATAAAGATCCAGGCACTTTAATATTTTTCTGTCTGCATGCTCCACAGTTGCATGAAAACAAAATGGCACAGCCCAGAAATTGTGCTATAAAATCATTCTGAAACCTCCTCCAAGCTGTTGTCATGGCAAAGGAATCTAATGAGAATGCTTTTATTTCAACAATGTTTCAGTGGGCCTTAAAAAATGTGAGTTAGAGCCAGATAGAAAATGTTCGTGAGTGAATTACAACCTGGTATCTTCTCTGTGTATTTTAAATACTGTTTTTCATCATAATCCCAGTTCTAGGAATATTGGAGGGTGACATCCTTCTGCTTTATACATTGTTGGAGGTAACTGCTGGACAACTTGCGGTGTAGTAACGGTGAGGAAAGAATCACCCCATTGATACCTCCAGTCCTCATAGCGTGTGTGGAAAATGTCACCGCACTGGGAGGTTTATTCTTTACATCTCTGAACCTGGAGGTGTAAAATTATCCTTGTTTGGACTCTTTTATAGCATAACTGGAGAAATTTCAAATTACTTCTGCTTATGATTTCAATTTAGGAGTAATTTCAAAATAATCTCCTCGGAAAAGAAGTTAAGAGCATTAATTTTCTCTGTAATTTTCACTGTTTCTAAGGAAGAAAATGAAGAGATGATTGGTCATTCATCTGTTCAGTGTGGCGGCTGGCATCTCTGTGCCAGCAAACACAATTAGGGAACAGATTTATTATATGAGCATTTCAGAATCAGTAATAACACTAATTAGTTTTCTCTTTTCCTGGAGAGAAACCCAAGTAACCCGTCTTCTTGTCTGTGAAAAAAAAAAAAAAAAATAGTTTAAGATCCAACTGCTGGAAATAGAAATCTGAAATACTCAGATTGGAAAAAAAAAATGCTGCTTCCTAACAATGAGGGCAATATGCTACTGTAAATTTCTTAGAATAACTGATCAGAGAAAATGAGAAATTCATCTTTACTTGCAATCAATAGTAGCAGAATCACAGAATGGCTGAGGTTGGAAGTGATTTCATGGAAGTGACCTCCTCCAAACCCCCTGCCCAGGCAAGGCTATCTGGATCCTTATGCCCAGGACTCTGTCCAGACTCCACCACCTGGAGCCCTTCAGGTCCTCTCCTGCCCAGCTGCTTTCTGGATGGGTGTGCCCCAGCACTGGCATGTGGGGTTGTTCCTCTTGCACTTCTTGTTGAATTAGCCACCTACAGAAACTAGAAAGGTTTTTACATTTCTTTAAGTACAAGCTCGTATTTAATTTCATAACTTGAAAGAATAATTCTTTTTTCTGTAAATTAAATTATTTGCTGAGGGTGCACTGTATAGGTTTATCAATATATGATTAGTTGTTCCGGCCTAGCAAATGCCAAAAATGTGACATGCCCAACATGAATCAGCAAGAGTGGTCTGAGTTTTAGAAATACAACTGCATTTTAGTACTATTCTGATTTATTTTTCATTCGCGTTCAAAACAATAGATCAAGTAGATATTACCAGTTAACCAAATCTCTAAATTAGTTTATCATTTCATGTCATGAAGTTCAAGGCAGAACAATAATGACCACATGCCATGTTTTAAATGGTTGTTAAGCATTAATTGGCTTATTACTATAAACAGTTTATAGAAAAATGTATATTAAAAATAAATTTCAGTTTTTATTATGTTAGTTGTATCTCACAAAATAAGTAAATACTCTGATTACAGTTGACTCATGGTTTTATTTTCTTAATTTCAAATTTAATTAAAATTTACCCACCAGATAGAAATTAAAGATATACTACCCTGTCTTTTTCCTTCCAGGAATCTGGAATGGTTGAAGGCAATACATCGAAGCTCTCATTCTAAAAGCAGAAATTTATGACTTACACCTACTTTAGAAGTAGTGTGAGTCTTAGTCTCCTGATTTTAAGCATGAAAAAACATATAATCCACCCTGAAACAGAAGGATGTCAGGTTTAGCTATTTTAATAAAAACAAAAATTATCAGAAGTGTCCTAGATCTTAATTACTGATGACCTCATTTCTGACCTGGACAGTAATTGCAAGAAAAATGGTATTTTGCTTTCTAATCCAAACCCTGGTTGAAATCCAACAGAGTGCCTGGCAGAGGGAACTGGCAATTTTTTTAAGTGAGGAACTGGATGTTGACAGCAACTTCAGCTCTTCCAGGTCAGTGAAAGATGTCTACTAGACATGTATAAAGATAGTCCTGTCACCAAGAAAGTGAAAAATAAATATCAACCCAATGGGGAGCAGGACAGTTTGAACTTGAATGCATGTAAGAGCAGTGAAAGGATAGGTAAGTGATGAAGAAAAAAAAGACAAACTTGTAAAATTCAGTTATTCTACTTGAGAGAGAAAGCAACTTAAAAGTGTGTAAGGGCATTATCTGAGGTAACTGCATGTCAAACAGTTCTCCCAGTCCTTGTGATACAAGAGTGCATCTTCTCTTGACTTTCCATTGGCATGTAATCTGGCTTGGACCAAAGAAGGTGAGTTAAATGGATGCCCTGGAAGATCATGATGAAATGAGAAATCCTGCAATGGGTTTAATGATCAACCTGTGTTTGATGTAACCTTTGATTACAAAGTGAGCTGCAGAAACACACTGAATTGTAAAAGAGCAGTACTAATATAAGGGTCTCTTTGTTGTAAAGAAATAAAATTTCTTGCTGTGGTGTATCTGTGCTTATGTGTATAAAAATCCCAAACCAGAAGAATATGTGCTCCAGGTACCCCAGCTGCACACTAATAGGAGCAAGGACAGTGTGGTGCAGGACAGATTATTAGTTTGTAAAAAAGCAGTTGTATCATGCTTTAAGTGACTTAGAATACCTGATTTCTACGGTACATCAGAAGAAAAATTAGTATTGACTTAATCCTAATAAAAATGCAGGCCTTGGAAAATAATTGAGTGTGAGGAATAGTATCCATAAAATAATTAACTTCTCTTTATGACGAATCACAAGTTAAAACTTCCTATCTGACACCTCATTTTTAAAAATAGAGAAGTCAAGGAAATGGGGGAAGAGTTAGAACTAGAAATGGGAACTCAGTGTTTAGTTAATCATAGTCATAGAAATGTCACAAGTGAGCAAGCTTTTAAATGGTCACGAAGGTAAGAACAGGAACATACCCATGTGGAAAGGATGACATTGTTTTGAGTGGGGACATTATTTGCTTTCTCTTAAGAGAACTTCATAGACTCTAAATAAACTCATCCACACTGAGTCATTTATCATTTTAAGTTGCTTCCTTAGGAAAATGAACAAAATGTTTGACAGCTTTGAGATGTTAAAATGGCTTGTTGTCTGACATGTCTAACATAATTTTTTGTTCTTGCATTTCTGCAAAGTTATAGCTATCTGGTCAAAAATGTGTGGTAAAATATTTTATTTACGATTTCCCATATTTCCAGTAATGGGATATGGCATTTAATAATATTTTTAAGGGTTCCTGGTCCTTTTTGTCCTTTTCAACTCACAAGTATTACCAAGATGTGTACTAATTAGTGAAGTGACTCTTCCCCTTCATCAAAAGTAGCATGAAGCTTCATTTAAAGGACATGGGGCCACAGAAACAGTGATATTATCAGAGGAGATGATAATCAGGAGCAGTGGATATGGACATTCCATGGTGTTCTGGTTAGGGATCCCTTCCAAAAATACCCAGACCCAATCTTTGGTCTGCTGACAGTGGTACCTTGAATGGAGGCTGCAGTATCTGTGTCCTCTCCAGATGTACTCATGCAATTTTAGATGTTTTTTTTTCCTCACAGAAACACACAGTTCCCCTCAGAGAGCACTTTGCCTTCTTTCTTTCCTTGTGTGCCTATGACATTTCTAGGGAGCTTTTAGCAGCTTGAATTCTGCTTTCAGCTGTCTCTGAGAAAGCCCTATTCAAAGGGGCAATTACATGTGTGGCAACTGTCTTCTCTCAGTAATTCCTAAATAGCCCACCAACAAAACCTAAAAGCCATGCATGGGAACAGCATTTATCCCAACATTATTTGTATGAAAATGTTGTTTAAAGCTACTGTTTTCTAGAAATGTCTGGAGTACAGAATGTAATGCTTTTTATATTTTCCCATTTAAAAGGTCTCTTAAGGTAGTGTTTCAATTGTGACAGTGCTCTCTTGATTTTTCAGATTTTGCTAGAGAAATGTGAAATAAAGGGTATCTTCACAGTTAAAGAGAATAACTAGAAGGCAGTGCCTTCTAGACAAAATATCACAGAATACTGATGCTGCCAGACAGTTTGCAGGTCTCTTGCCTTTTGTTCCCAAAAAGTAAAATAAGTTATGCAGGCTGGTGCCTGCCCTCGTCACAATAAGCCCCAGTACTACCATAATCACTGTGCATAAAGTAGTGCAGAAAAAAACAAGCAGTAAAGAGAATTATAAAACTTATGAGCAATAGGAAAGAAAACAGGCTTGTACCAAAAATATTTTAATTAAAGCCAGTGGAATAATTACAGTATTTTTTTTTTTTTTGGAAAGAAAAATTAATGAAAAACCTTAATTCCTAAGATAAAACCTTCAGTAATGTCACTTTTATTTGATTTTAAACTGAACATGTTTTTCATAGGCTTCACTAGAAGATTAGATGAAATATTCCATTAAAAATGTTCTTTTAATAATGTTTATTTTGGGGTTAGATTGCAATCTGTTAAAAAGAGCAACTATTCCAAAACTGTCAGAGTAGATCATGCAGGAATGTGAAAGATGCAGAATATTTACTTAAGAGGAAATGGCCTAAGGAATTATTGCTAATTTTAATTAAGTTTTTTGCATACCCAATTGGTCTGCTATATCTGGACGTCCTTAGAACTACTCATTTCCTGCAGAGCACATTGCTTCATGGCTGCAGCAGTACCTTCTGGTAATTCATTCACAAAGATTGCTTGTCATTTGATCTTTATTAATGCAAAAGTGGAAGAAACAATTTATTTATAGTATGGTTAAGAAAAAGTATTTGGTGAAAAACTAATTATGTGTGATACTGTGTCTTCACTGAACTTATTACATTCATAATTTTTTTGCTCTTTGCTGCTTGTGTATCAAATGAAATATCCTGACAATTTCTCAGTAATGTCTACATGTTTCTCTTTTCCTGTAGAAAGTAATTGGCCGTTTGAGAGGCCGCTGAGAATATTGAACCACAGAAATTTTTCTTCAAAGTTACCTGTGTAGCCCAAGCTGCACTCAAAGACAGTTTGCTAGCTGACCCGTGAAGTTTATGAAGGGCATGGACTTGCTTAACATGGCCTGTAATAACCACTAATGGTCTATTCAGGGTAGCTAAAGCATTCTCTTCTTGTCCATCTCTTCTCTTGCATCACTGACTTTTTAGAAAATTGCTAAGACCTAAAGATCAGTTTGGTATTTTTGTAAAAAAAAAAAAAAAAAAAGAAAAAAAAAAAAAAAAGAAGAAAAAAAAAAAAAAAAAAAAAAAAAAAAAAAAAAAAAAAAAAAAAAAAAAAAAAAAAAAAAAAAAAGAAAAAAAAAAAAAAAAGAAAAGAAAGAAAGAAAGAAAGAAAGAAAGAAAGAAAGAAAGAAAGAAAAGCTCAATTCTTTCTTACCACAAAGAAACCCCACAAACTAAGCCAAAAAACCCCAACAACCTCCCTCCCCAAAAAACCCTTACCAAAACAACCCAAAACTTTTCTAAGCCTTTGCTAAAGCTGTATTTTAGTCAGGGTAATGATTCAAAAGAACAACAGTCCAAGATGAGCTGTTCTGTTGTGGTTTTTTCTGTACATGTGCATAGTCTGTGAGTAAAAATCCATAATCCAAAGAGCAACAAAACCACAGGTGCAGGGAGATTATGAGAAGCCTCTAGGTAATTACCGAAAGCATTGGTTTTTGGGTTTTCTGTTGTCTTCATTCAATGGCTATAATTAGACTGTGTATTTTACAAAAAGCTTTTTAATTAGCTTCCCATTCCAGTTTACTTGGCAGGTACCCAGTTTATCCCAAGAGATTTCTAGTTTCCTCCAGTGAGTTGAAGGGGAGTGACTTGCCGAAACTATCCCCATTCTCTGACCAAGGAACCATTTTAACTCAATGAAGATACCTTATTTAGAGACCAAGTTTCTTAAAAGAGATTATAATTCAGCAACTACAAATTGTTCCTCCTGCTGGCGAGGAGCCCTTCCTGGAAGTCAGGAAATTCCTAGACACCTTATAACCTTATAACCTCATAGGTTAAGTGTAAGGAGTTTATTGCCATGGCACTCACCAATTCTTTTTTCCCAAGTAAGATGCTGTTTTGTTATAGTCTGGTCCAGCAGCCAGTGAAGGTCACTTCAGAGAACCAAGTGGGGAATAAAGTGCAGAGTTCTTTAGATATAATGCCTTTGATATAATGTTTTTACTCAGATCTTTTCCCTCTTTCTCATCAGCTTAGGTAGGAGATTCTCACTTCTTTCAAAGAAATGGTGTTCAGAACTTTAACTGGATTATTTTTATTTGGAAAGAATGTCTGATTGATAAGAGATAGCAGTGCACAATGGGAGGCCTTTAGATCAGAAGAAGGCCAGTCAATGCAAGATTTTTGGGGTCAAAAGTATTGATTCAGTGGATATGCTTGTTGTACAGTAAGTTCTCTGTGTCCATGGCAATGCAGCTTTATGGTTTTCTGTGTTTATAGGGATCTGCCTGAAAGATTTTGAAAAACTCTGCCTCCACTTGACTGAATAACTGGACCTGCAAATTCAGTCTTCCACAGGAGGTTTTACTTCAGATAAAACAGCTGCAGATTTTGGCAAACTCAGGCATGAGTCTACTCTAAATGAATTAATATAACCAGAGACATCAGCTTCATCGAAGCTTCATTCCGCCTCAGAAAAGTTAAAATCCTGTAATTATAACAAGTCATTAAAAATGCCCTTCCACAGAAGGAATTTGGTCACAGCTGAACTGAACCCTGCAGCACCTGCAGTATCCTGCAGTTGTCATGGGCATTTATTTGTGATCAACAACTCAGCATCATGAGCAAGAGTTCGGCTGTTGATGATCAGAAAGTACCTTTGTGTATAGAGCAGCGTTTTCATCAGCCTCTGTGCTCTCAAGAAAACTAGACACAGCAGGATATCTCTACAGGGGAGGGCATTTTCATTTGAAGAAACAGCAGTTTCCATAATGAACATTTTTTTATCCTGATGCAAAGCTAAGTGACATTGATAATGACCTGATAACATTGAAATATAAATGTTCTTTAAATCACAAGTAAATTTAGAACCAATACAAAGAGAAGGTGAGTCTATTGTTAGGGGGTTTTTTTCTATATTTCCCATTGATAGCATATTTTTTAAACATATGCTAATGTATATAGTGCTTGCACAGCGCGGTGAAGGGTGAGTGTCTTAATGACGCCTTAATTTTAGATATACTTTACAGTTTCAAAGTGTTGAAGTGTCTGGAAGCAAGTAGTTTAAAGAAATGTCTCTCTTCCCACTTCCTCTCATCCAGCTCTTTCCCCACTGCTATCCCAAAGTGTACATGCTGTGCATCCCAGAATAATTTCTCTTGGCATGATACGCAAAACTCATTAAAAATGAATTGGGCAATGTCCACATATCTTCTTTTTACTTAAAGTACTTGTTAGATATTTTCCGTAAGGATGACCTGATCCATCTTAAAAGTGTTTCAACTGTGAGAGTGCTCCCTTGGTATTAAGGAATAGTAATAAGAAATCATGAAATCAGTTAGGACATTAATACAATGCGTGTTAAAGCTGGGGACTAACTCTTCATGCCACCAAAGTGAATGTCTATGAGAAGAGCATTTTTGATAATACCTTTTGTCTGCTCTTCCTGGCTGCACACTCACACTCATTCCAGCATCCTGGCCAGCACTGCTAGGAAGGTAAAGAATATTCTTTTTAGAAAATAAAAATAGGTTTATGGGTAGCACTCAGATTTTGTCTGGACCAGTGAACCAGTGTCCATTTTGGCATTTCTAATGCAGGTAGGAACTTTATCTTGTCAAAACACCACACTAGGGCAAGGCCTAGGTAGACAGACATTCCTCCCCTAACCTATTTTTGGTGTGAAGGATGCCCAAGAGCATAACCTAGGAGGGAATCATTAATCTCTAGTTGGGATGGACAAGACACCAGGGCTGACCATGGTGTGCATCTGTATTTCAGCCTGTGTGTAGGCAATCTGTGCTACCCAGGGTGTCCTTTCCTCCGTGGGATGTGTTGGATGGCAAGCCTGCCTCTAGTGTACCCTTGCTTTTGCACGGGCTTCTTTCATCTTTTCGTTCTAAGTAACGAGGGATTAAAAGTCTTTGAGATAAAAATAAGGTCAGGTGAAAGAGCATTTTTATGACTGTACTTCTCATTTGTACAAAACCTTAAATGAAGCATCTGACTTGGCATAAGAGCTCAATGCCACGAAAGTTAATATCTGAGAAATGTATTCATGTTTCCTGAGAAGTTAAGGGTGCAGTTGTAATTTCTTTTCATTTTAGATCTAGGTCAAAAATGTCAGTACCTATCAAAGAGGTGAAGCCTGTAGAAGGGAAAAAAAAAATCACCACAGAGTATGTGAATACTTCTAGGGACACCATCACTGCCAGTCTCAAACAGGAGAGAGGTTCTACCATACACCAAAAAGGATATGTGCATATGTCATGGAAAAGTGTTTTTTAAATGAAAATCAGTAGAGGGAAAATGCAGAGGTAAATTTCACTATCCAACCAGAGTTTGAATATAGTTTAATATTTCATTCTTTTTTATTTCCTGAGAGGAAACAGTTCAAGTTCTTCATTCCAGACAATGGAATAAAAACAGCTTTTAGCCTAAGGTAATTACTCATTATCATAATCTTCAGAAGAACTTCCTCAGACGGACATGAGTGTACCTGGGGATCTTTAATCAAATTGAATGGGTATTTTCCTTTTGCTAATTAAAGCTAGGAAGTTTGGTGTGAAATAAATTAGCAGAATCTGGTTGTTCCATGAAATGTTAATACAGTACTAGCACATCTTGGTCTAATTGAAACCCAGTATGTCATACATCATAATGATTGCCTAGAAATGCACATGGAAAAGAATAGCATTTTGAGGACTGTGAAATACTATATTTCATTTAGCAGGTGGAAATTCAGGCTGATAATTTAGAAGGCCATATATCACCACCTGTTTTGAATAAATGTCAAAAACACTAAAGTTTCATAAAACACTACCAAAAAAATCTGTGAAATTATATTTACTCACTGTGGTTATATACAACATAAATTTCCTAGGAGAGAGAGAGATTTCAATGCAGTTGTAGTTCCTTCTCCCACAGCCACTGGCCTCAAAGACGATGCATGCCAAGTGTTCTAGGACAATCTCTACCACAGGTCAGCAGCAAAATCAGTGGAGGTGAGTGTCTGGTTCAGACATTCAATATCATTTTTTTTTTTCAAATTTTCTACTGTTTAAATATTTAGACTAACATATCTGAATCTATGCATATGGAAACTCAGATATGCCTCTGCTTTTACTCTGGTGCTTTTTTTTTTTTTTTTTCCATTTATCACATACAGCAAACAGCTTTAGACAATAGTTTCATTTCAGAAACCTAAGCATCAAGATTAATTAGGCGTAAGTCATTTTTGTTTTAATGTTAAAATGATTGACTCCACTGAGGACTGTGTGAATTTAACTCCATCTGAAAAGATAGGCATATCTAAGTAAAAACAATTCAGCAGACAAGATTAACATTGGGTTAATTCATGCTCTACTAATGTTGAGTTGAACCAAACTCTGACAAAATACATCAATCTTTTAAAAAAACCAAAAAACTACTACAAAGGTCTTAATGTAGCAGAAGCAGTTCAGTGGAGATTGAGCTTAAATCTGTGATTTATCCTGTTGATATTAGTGAAACTATATACAAGTACATGGAGAATATTCTTAAATAGTTTTCATAGATAAAATCTATAAAAAAAATTTATGGTCGTGTGTAAGGTATACAACCACCATGCTATCAACAAGGACTGCATTTAAGATCTTAAAAATGCAAAACCCTACATAATAACTTTATTCATTATTCTTAGGATATGAGCTCTCACATGTGACATAACTAGTCAGGAGAGATTGACTCAGTTGCAGGTACAAGCATGAAGTGTTACTTTGGCAGTATTTGAACATGCAGCTCAATGGATTTGGAAACCTGCTGCAGCATGTTTATTTTAAAAGCACATCCACTCTGAATAAAAATCTCTATATGTGCAACTCTAGCAATCTATCCTTTCTTCATTAAGGCCATAGGAATGACACAGCCTCATTGATGCTCTGCTACTGTTCCTTTGCTGGTGTGTCATTCCTGTGCAGTTCCTTCTCACCTCTGCTCCTCCACATAGATACTTGACATTCAAACTGTGTGAATGTCCGCCTGTGGAGGACTTGGGCATGAAAATACATAAAGCTCTAAAACTAGGCCATAATGTTCAAACTCCCAAATAGAAGGCAGTAGATTTCAACTAGTATATGAAATAGAAATTGAGCCTAGTTTCAATTTCATTGTCTAATTTCAGTGCTGAATGAAAAATTAACAGCAGAATGAGATTAGAAAGGACCATATGACTGCCTGCTATTTTACAGTTTGCCAATAGTTAATATTCAAAGCAGGACATTTCTTTTGTCACTGTTTAATAAGTGGATTTTTCCTGCTATTTTTCCACCTGTCAGTGGTTCTCATATGCCTTTGTAAATTATAAGCATGCTGAAGTATTTCTGTGCTGTCAACATTCAGGTACCAGATGAAGTTCCAACAAGTTTAGTAATTAATCCACTATCATAAGGCACAATGAAATGTGGTTGAGGCAGTGATGAGTCTGCAAAGCTTTTGAGTGTTATCTGGCTCACTCCTTATTTTGAGTTCCAGTTAAACAGTAGTCACAATATGTTCAGAAAGTGGTGAATTGCCACTAAAGATCAAAGACATGAGTAATAGCAGAGGATCTGAAACCTTAAACTGTAAAAGCAAAATTCCATAGCCAAGAAATTACTCTTCATATTATAATGTATCTGGAGTAGGCCTAATTAAACTTGCAGATTTCTTTGAGGAAATCAGATTTTAAGTCCTTCTTTACCTCAGTGAATTCTTGAGCAACAACTAAAACCAACATAACTTTCTACATTGTTGATTAAGCAATTATCTGTGCATAGGCAACCTATATCTCACTGACATTAAAGATACAGTTTCCTTTTCAAATAGTGACACCTTCCTGAGGCTTTCAGATTATGGGATTTCTTTAAGTTTCTGTTGTGAAGTAAATTCCCTGGACAATACTTTTTGTGTTGAACTGTGAACGCCTACTGAACTGAGCAATACATTCCGTCTAGGATCAGGGAAATCTGTCGCTGTTTATAAATGGTTTGGTCTTCTACTTCAATATGTCACCAAGAGAAGAATTCAATTTTTCAGCATAAGAACTTGAAGTCAGTAATCAAACCGAGTAAAAGTAAATTAAATGCTTACTTTGCAAGTTCTTAAAGAACAGCTTCAGTCACTCATCCAGTAGAGGGAACTCTAATACAGTACATGGCAGGTGACCTGGGATTTCAGGAGAGTAGGATCATAAATACAAGGCAAGTGTAAAATGTATTTATGAAATATATCATGTGTAAAGCAAAGTACCTACCTCATATGTGCCATTAATTTTTTAGTGAGCTTATTCCAGTTTGTTTATTTCCTTTTCTTCTTTTCCTTGTTTTCTGTGGTAACAGTTCATATATGTCTGCCAGATTTAAGGGTTGAATTGCCAATGACAGTGTCACAGTTCTGATAGTTCATAAATATTACAGATCATGTACATTGACCATTTAGTTGAAAATTGGCTAGAAGGGAAAAAAAAAAAGAAAAAGATTAGTTAGTTTTTTAAGATGCCACAATTATGTGTCAAAGTGGCAGACAGTAATCTCTTTTGGAATGACACACGCATCCTTTGAAGGAGAGAGGAGCAGTTTACAACCCTAAGACACAGTAGTCACCAAAAAACCCCAATGTTGTATTAAGCCTCCTTTCTATAGAAAGTCCCAAAGAGGAATTCACTCACTCACTCACTCACTCACTCACTCACTCACTCACTTTTTTTTTTTTTTTTTTTTTGACCTTTATCACCTGAATATGCTTTCAACTGGAGTGTCACTGTTTCATTGTTTTTATGGCTTGGTGTCTTCACTCAGTCATCATTCTGTCATTTACTGCTTTCTTGTTGTCGTTGTTGTTGTCCTTAGAGACAAAATGTCACACACTGGTTGATCACTGAATAGGCTTGTTAGAGAAAATTGGGGTTTTTTTCTTCCAAACTGCTAAAAGTCAGAAATAGATGTAACATTTCAGTGTTGTAATTTGAACTTAAGATCCTTCCCAGGTCTGTCTTCTCCAAAGAGCCTTAGTTCTTCTCCTACACCGTGTTGAGACATTTTGTTATTTCTATACATTCAGGTATTCTTGATTTTCTAGAAAAGGTAAAGAAAAGTTTAAAAAATGCAAAACCTGATGACATCACTGAACGTTTTTCAAAGCTTTTTCAAAATATATGCCCCTAGGGTAGAGTATTCAATATTAAAATCTCATATGGAAAGGGATTGAATCATATGGTTGTAACAACTATTTGTTCTTATAGAAAGGAAAAACATCTCTGCACATATGATGTGTTGGCATCTCCAGTGGCAGCATTTCAGATCCTGTGCACAGCTGTGAAATAGAGCAAAAGTCTAATCCAGCATCTGCTGTGGACTTGACAAGTGCCTCGGCTGTGGCTACTCAAGCACAGAACAGTGGCCTCTGCTCTGCTTGCATGCATTTCCAGAATTACAGCTGCAGAAGGACAGGCTTATTAGCTAGCTAATCTGCCTTTTCCATGAAGTGCCCTGACTATTGTCATTTTCAGATGAAACTCAACTTAACTTTCCACTCTATTTAGGTAATAGCTTTTCTGAGAGGGAATCATGGGTCGTCTAGAAATGATTGTTAATAAAGGAAGTTTCAGGAAACTGAATTTATTTCAGTTACATACCTACAAAAAGAGATAAACAAAGGCTCAGTTGCTAGGTTTGTGGGTTCTGTCTCTGTTTGGGAGACTCACTTCAGAGTTGCGCCCAATTACCTTTGTAGGTCCCTTCCAACTCAGAATATTCTGTGATTCTGTGAGAAGCCTGATCTTTAATACTGTTAATGCAAAGCTGTTTTTTAGCTTCTACAGAACAAAGAGGCAAAAAATTTCAGGAATGCTTACAATTTTTACCAGTAATATTTTGTAGTTGCAGAGAAGTATAAATTTTCAAGATAAGTGAAATGGAATATAGATATGATACTACTTTCTCATTACTCAAATCTTTTGCTGCATCCCGAGGAAGAAGTCTAAAATGCTAATTCTAAGGTGTAGCACAAAGCCTAGGAGAAAATGAAGCCATGCATGCCAGAGATCAATTCAGAATGTCCTGAGGATGCCAGTAATAAGGAGGAATTAACTTCATGTTTACCTTTTAATTCCTGTATTGTATTGTATTGTATTGTATTGTATTGTATTGTATTGTATGTATTGATATCCAGATACAGAAAAAGTATCTCTGAGGCTCCAGGCTGTGTGCCTGCATAAATTCCCTGTTTAGTGTTTTGTATTAGCTTCCTGTAGAGTATCTTCCTATGCAATGGGTGATACATTTTAATACATTAAATATGCTAAATGCATCAAATCTTCCTTGAAATATGTCTAAACACAAGGGGGAGAAATAGGTGCCTCAATTCATCAGAATTCTGCAGGGGTGTCAGACTCAAGAGCATCACTTCAGCTCCCTGAATTATTACAATAATGCTAAATGTTTCATTATATAAATTACATGTCAAAATGAGGCATAAAGTGGACAGTCAGACTATGCCTCTTATTCAGGATACTTGTGCCATATGTTACTCTCATGTTGGGTTTTCTATTCTCTGGTCATTCAGGATGGCAGAGCAGGATAACTTCCTTTGTTTCAGAAAACAGTTCCAGAAATAGAAAACTGTAAATGCATATTTATCCACCTAAACAATCTGAAAGCATGGGTCTTGACAGATGTCTCTAGTACAAATGCTAGATGATATTATTTGTAGAACCTTCACACACCATGTCTTATGTGTGTTTACTTTTGGGTTTGGTTCAGAATAGTTTTTACTGATTTTTTTTCCCCTGTTTTCTCATCTATATCTAGAGGCAATTAACAAGTGCCAAACATCTCCATAGTATTTTTTTTGATCAAATAAGCAGGTTCTGCAGGAAAAGGATTACCTTGAATTCAGTCCCTTCTCCAAGATGCTATGCACTGTAAATGCTAATTAGTATTGACAGAGGTAAAAGGTATGAAGACATTTTCATTAATTGTTTAAAAGTGGGTTGTTCTTTGTAAGAGTAGTGCTCTAATGATTCAAGATTGTTTGTGTGGCTCTTACATTTTCAGAACATTTCCCTTTTCTTGGTATTTACACCAATCTCATAGGGAGCTGTTTTGTTTTGTTTGGTTTGGTTTGTTTTGACATAAATACTTCTCCATATATACTGAGCAAGGCAGGTCTGTGCAAATAGATTGCCAGTTTAAGTTCTAGTTTTCCTGATACGGCTGGCATCTAAAATATTTCTCATTTAGCATGTTAGAAATTGGTATGGATTGTTAATACATTACTCTAGGTGATGGAATGGATAATAATTTCCTAAAGTAAATGCAGGACATATCATACAATATTAAATAAAATGTGTAGAGGGACACAAGACAGGAAGGTAATTTGATCTCTGGTAAATTATTTAGAACACATTTCCATTTAAGTAAGGAGCTAATGATAAGCAACCAGGTGAAAATTTGCACATTGACTTATGGATTTGTATTAAAGATTTCACATGGTTGGTTACATTTCAGTAAGTTTGCAGGATTTCTCTTGTAAACAGACCATTTTATATTCTGTATATTGAAATGAGAGTTGATGTTTAGGTTTCCAGTGCAAACATGTAACAAATGTAAAAGGGCAAAAGGACAGTTACTAAATTACTAGATTTCTTTTTTTATTGGTAGTGCTTCTGTCATATACAGTGCTAGCAGAACCTCAGGAATGATAGATTTCTATAATGATTTTTTTTCAGGACACTGATATGCTCTATTTGAAGAAAACATGGAGATGTTTTAAATTTTTTATTATCTTGAGTTGTTTAGAAGGTTATTAATTAGTAGATGGTACTATAACTAATATAGAATGGTTGTCAGTGATACAGACAGCAGGATGGCTGGACCTGATTTATTGGAAAATATTTAATAAGCTTTTTTAAAGCTGATACTCTTAGCAAATTCAATTTGTCACTGAAACCAAAACTAAATCCAATGTATTAATCCACATTATCATCTTTTATCAAATGTATCATGACTAACTTGAGGGGGCTTATTTTCTACATTATATTTGTAACATAATATTCATTAAATGTTCTGCATCAAAAGAGAACTGATGCTAACCAAAGAACAAGTCCACAATTCTCTTCTTTTTTGATGTGCAAGATGAGAGAGAAAGCAAGTGCCTGTCTGGCCTTGCACATTGGTGGCTGTAGTATCTAAACTTGACTGAGTGAATTTTCTGATTAAGTAACGGTTTTGCCTGTGGTTTGCTGACCTTGCTTGGAGAGTGTAGAGTAGGTGTCCCAAGCAGCAGCTCAAAAACAATCCTTGGTGTTTGGTATTCGTTTGCAGCCATTCTTAATCTTCACACTGAATGCTCCCCTACAGAACATGAGCCAGAAAGATGCACTAAAACTGCAAGGTAAATTTGTAGATCTTGTGATGCCTTGAGCAATGCACCTGCTCAATCAAACAGAAAATCCAGAGGTACTATCTGCTCCCTTCAACCCTTAAAGAAAGGCACCATAGCCCCAGGATCTGTGGGTCTAGAACTCTGCAAGTACAACTGATGGGGAATGCATTAGCATGATGTTCCAGAATCCCTGGCTGATTTCAAGTCTATGTCTTTAACCATTAGCGTAAAATTACTTTCTTCCATGTGCAATGGGATTACTCTTCTGAATAACAGATGAGAGAGAATTCAGTAATCTCTAATCTCTGCCAGCTGGTTCAACCAAGCAGACTAAAGAGGTGTGCAAATTTCCTATATATAAAATAGAAGGAAGAAAATCAGCATTTGATCAATGAATTGTGAAAGTCAAAAGGGCATTTATAAAAATAGCTGATAACGTTCACTTTATCTGCTTGCCAGTCTGCTTGTTCCCAAATGTTTGCTTCGTGGAGGATGATAAATATATGGTGAATTTTGCAGACACGTATGTGAGAATTGTGCTTTAGCAGAAAGCAAAAATATGCATATAAAAGATTTAAATTTTTCATTTTTCCATTTCTGACCTTAAATGTTTACTATGTTCAGTCTCAGCATAATGATATAGTAGAGGGGATTTATTTCATTCCATTTTGCACATTTACAAGATCATATACAGGTAGTGCTGTACACATCTCTCCCAGGAATTATATGATTCCATTATTGTGCTATCTGGGTATTTCACAATTTTTATTCTGTAAATTTACGGCGCCTTTGCAAGCAAGAAAATGTAATTGGACCATTGTGTGTAATTGAATTGTAATTATTCAATTAGGAACTTAGGCACACCATTAGGGAATGGGAAAGGAAATAATAGTTAGTGGGTCTAGCATGCTTCAAAGTGTTTTTTTCCCTTTTCTCACACTTTTTGAAGTGACTTTTAAATTCAGATAAAATGGAAACTCTTTTATATCTAGTCTGTCTAGTCCAGCCAGATCTCTAATGCAGAACAAGATTACTCTCACCTACGTTTATACTTTTATAATGCAAATTTTGCATTTGAACTAGTTGCTAAACTCATGTTGTAGGCCCTCAGTGGGTGCTGGGTGTTAAGGGCATGAGTTGTCTTATTAAGCACACAGGGAGTCTGGATAACTAGCTGAGATATCTACAGAGAGGATGACTAATTAAGCTAAATATAATTTAAAACAGCTAGAAAACTTGGTCATGACCACATAGGAGCAGAACAGGAAGCTGAAGTAGTATTTCACCATTCCTAGGTCTGTGCCCTGACCTCTGACACAATCTGTCTTTCCATCACCTCGATTACATTCTTATCTCCTGGTCTTAGTACTTGTCATGTACAGCCATAAATTACACAGTGAAATTCATCCCACTGAACTTCCAGTGCCTATGATGTGACCACCAATACAAATACTACTCACTTTAGGCTTTGCTTATTAAAAATGTCTTGTTGAGGTACTTATTCCATTGACTATCAGTGGAGATTAGAGGATTATCCCAAAAGTGAATGTGGACATGTTGTCAAAGCACATGAGCTTTTGTAGGCCATAAAGTGTTCATTTCAAACAGAATAGATGAAGGCAAATGAGAAACCAGACATTGAAAAAAAACCAACACTAATTAATTTCCAATATTCCAAAAAAAATGAGCAGGAGTCTCATGGCATGATTTTTTTCATCTTTCTATTGATGTCACTGTTTGAGATTTGGTCCCAATCTTTCTTACTGATAACAGTAGTTGCTGTGAAAAAGCATTTGTGTATGGATTTTATACATATCATATACTTCCAGACTACATTCTCATTATTATTAATCTCTTGGATGTCACAAGTTCTTTATGTGTAATTGAAGCACTGGGATGAAGTAATTCACAGCAGGACCTATATTACTGATGTAACTTGAAAGAAGTAGAACTTCACATACTCTTGACAGGAGTATCCTAATTTATCAAATGAGATTAGGATCTGTAGCATACAGAATGTTTTCTGCTTTCTGGGCCAGATTTTTTTCCTTCATGCTCTGTTCTTTGAAAGTAAATTCTATGTAAACCTGATAGGCAGGTAAGTTTTATAGTTTTTGTTCTCCTGTCTATTTAGAGAATCTGCTTAAGGTGATGTCAAGTCTTTT